>JAJPUD010004868.1:48706-180083 GCA_023553655.1 Myrmecobius fasciatus
AGAAAAGAAAAAAAGAAAAAAAAGAAAAAAAGAAAAAAAAGAAAAGAAAAGAAAAGAAAGAAAAGGAAAGAAAAGAAAAGAAAGAAAAGAAAAGAAAGAAAAGAAAAGAAAAAAATGTGCATATTTATATTTCTATCCAAATAATAGACAGGTATCTAAATGGATAATTTTGTAAATTGTATGTATCTGTGCACATGTATATCTATTTAGATACTCTTTTTGTCTTTGTAAATATATACGTGTGTATAATATTATATATATATATATAATTATATATAATACTCTATATGTGTGTGTATTCCTTTGATCCTCATAAGCACCTTGTGAGATAGATGCTATTAATAAATCCATTTCAAAACTCAGAAAACCTGAGAAATTAAATGACATGCTGATGTTTGATTGATTGTTGTCCTTTGTGTTCAAAGAAGACCAAAATGGCATTCCTATGTTAGGGATGTAGCTGATTAGACCAATGAGAGCTAGGAAAACTCTATCACAGGTCAGACACAAATTATTGAGAGAGATGTCTCTAAATTCACACATCTCCCATTTCTTTTGAGTTACTATAGTTGCACTTTGCTCATAGAGCACGGTATCTTCTTTGATGTGCATAATCCATGCCAAGTAATCCTTTGCCAGCATCTCCTATATTTCACAATCAATGCCAAAGTTTTTCAGAAAGACCTTGAGAGTGCCCTTTTATCAATTACATAGCTACTAAATGTCAGAGGCAGAATTTGGACTAAGGTCTTTTGAAACTCCAATTAAATGTTCTTACCATTCTTACATGGTAAAATACCTTCAGAGGATAATAACCAAATATAGGTTTTGTTGTTTATTATCTATATCATATTATAGGGAGATTTAAAAACATCTGTCCTCAAATGCTAAAATGAATTTATTTCATTAATTTTGATGTTCCTTCCAGCAATGCAGATGCCAATTTATTGATTTTTGTCTATGTATTTCTGTACCATGTTCTCCCCTATAATCACTCAAGGGAATCCATCTGTGCTACAACCTTCATCATTTTCATCTGACATCATAAAGATACCAGTAGAGCATTTGAAATATTTATCGATTATCTCTCACCCTTACCATATCACCCACACTCCAGTTTTTATGTTGATATATTTTTGACAAGATGGTCTCAGAGATTCCTTCAAAATGTAAAACTGTTCTAAGTTTAAGCTAAGAATTCTAAGTTCCTCATAATATTTTCTTCTTGTTTCCTTTGAAACTTTATTTTGTTAAATGTCTCTACTTGTTCATACTCAGCATGTACTTCTTCATTTCATTTTACTTTACATTTGAACTCTTTCAAGACAGTTGTCATCCATTTGTCACAGCTATATAGTAATACCAAAGAGAATATTGATATTTAAAAGACTGCCATTTTAATCTAAAAGAAGACTGAGGTCAGTAAAAGAGTTTTTCAATCTCCTGAAGGTTATCTGTATTGTCCTCCTACTGCATTAATCTGGACCTATTTTTGGTCCATGCAGACTGTCCTGCCCCAGAACTATATTCTAATATGTAACTTCAATAAGTTGTGAGCAACCTGAGCAACAGATATTCTTCCTCTTCTTGTTCATTTGTTTTTTTCCCATGTGAACATTTATATCAAACTCTTTTGAGCAGTTATGAAATTTCCAATAGGCTTTCCAATATTTCAAAGCTTAATGAATCAATCAGGATGTCAATCTCAAATAGAAGCTTCTGAAGGATCTCACCATGCATAAGGAATATGTCTTCAATTTAGATTTCTTCACAGTACTGAACACTTTCAGTAAACATGTTTTATAATTCTCATCTTAAATCAGGTCATTGAACATTATCTTTGTGTTTCTCTCTTTGAAGTAGTTGATTTATGAATAGGAGATGCCTTTTTAATTAGCTTTTTAAAATTGCATTTTTTACATTATCAACCATTTTTTCTCTTCTTTATCCACATTAAAAGAACTTGCAATAGATATTCAAAGTCAAACAAAACAAATTCTCACATTTGCAAGCGCCAGAAATATGTACATCATTTTACATATTTGGTCCTTTATTTTTCTGCCAAGGTGTGGATAGAATTCTTTATCAGCAGTATTCTAAAATTACGGTTCTTCATTGAATTTATCAGACTTCTAAAGTCTTCCAAAGTTGTTCATTTCTACAATGTTGCTATTATAGTATAAATTATTCACTGGTTTTGCTTCTTCACTCACCTTTATCTCATCCCTCGTTTCTCTGAAATCGTTCCCATCATATCTTATGACAAAATAGAATTCCATTACATGTGTTGTTTAGCCTCTGAATTAACGGATATCCCCTTAGTTTCCAAGTTTTTTTCCAACACAAAATATGGGCCTTTTAATATTTTTTCATACATGAACATTTTTCCTCTTTTATTGATCTTTTCAAAATGTAAGCCAAATAGTATTGTGAAAATTATCTTTTAATGCTATATTTTCTCTATTGAATCAAATGCTATTTTTATAAGAAAAAAAAAGCACAGTGATAGCTTTTATTATCTAAATCTCTTAAGCAATTATATAATGATAAAAAATTTGACATACTATGAAATATTAATTTTGAAATTATGCCAATTTTCTACTAAGATATCACTGACTATGCTCTTGATATATAAATATTCATTAAATTTTAAATAAATGACAAAGTTGATGTGTGTGTCAGTTATTAACGTAGTCCTGATCCCATTTTCCTCGTTTCATAAAGACTGAAAATTTTTCAATATTTTTCACATATTGTTTGCCTGTTCATTACTTTTTTTGTTTTTCTCTATTCCCACTCGCCCTCCTCCCAAATATCCAATCCATTGCTAAAATCTGTCATTGCTACCTTAAAACAAAATAAAACAAATCCTTCACATCTAGAAGTAGCAAGATGGCAGTGAATAGAATGCTGGATCTGGAGTGGACTAGTGTTCAAAGACAGCCCCAAATACTTATTAACTGGGTCACCCTGGGCAAGTTACTTAACAAATGTCTGTATCATTTCCTCAATTGTAAAATGAAGTCAATAATAGTACCTAATTCACAGTGTTTTTGTAAGAATAGAATAAAATAACATTTCCAATATGCTAAAAAAAACAAGCTCTGGCACACAATAGGAACATAATAAATGCTGCTTCTTTCTTTCCTTCTCATATCTGATTGCTCTTCACTTACATGACAACAATTTTGGTTTAAGGCTCTCCTTATTTCTCTTCTAGACTACTGTGGTGGCCTCCTATTTGCTTTCTCTGCCTTGATTATATTCATGCCAATCCACAAATTTGTCAAAGTAATTTTCTTCAAATTCAAATCTATCATTTCTTTACTCAATTTAAACTTCAATGGCAGCCTTTTGTCTCTAAGAAAGAAAAAATCCTCTATTTTTCTTCTAAAGCACTATCTTGGCAGTCAAATCTAGTGTTTCCTGAATTTTTTTATCTCCTTATCATGACAATTGATTTATATCAGTTAATCTTTTAAAAATTATTTTAATCAGTGTTAATGGTCTTTCTTTCATCGATTCCCTGCACTTTATTATCAATAAATTCTTTTATATTTCTGAACTGACTTGTTTCAGTTATACACTGTATCTTTTTCCCATGTTTATTCTTTATTCTAGCAAATTTTTATCTTTGCTCTAACAAATTGATAGTGGGATTCTACAGCCAGATGATTCTGAAATGACTCCCATATCAGTAACAAATCATTTTCTGCCTGTTAAAATATAACCAATTTCATTTTTGTGATGCTATTTGGTACTTACTATCCCAGTGCATGCTGTCTCTTTTATCAAAGAAAGTAGTCGTTCATTATACAGGGAAATGTATAGCTACACTTGTGTAGTTATAAATTTTTGACCTCTTCATTCCATATTTCCTACCAATGCTTTCTAACATTTTTTCACTATCTTCATCTTTATTATATAGTCACTGAGCATCAAAATACATGTAGCTTTAATTTGTAAGGCATTAGCAAATTTTTCATAGAATTTGTCGATCTTTTCATAATCTGTACCTGATATTGGTTCATAAGCTACAATTATTTTTATGGAGGACCTTCTGCAAACACTTCAATATTAAATGAGCAAATGTCCCATGAAATGATATTTCTTTTTTGGCATTTTGGCATCTTATAAAACTAACTGTGCTAATTTTTCCTGCTAGTGTCTGGGAGCCATTTTCCAGACAAATCCAACTTCAGATCCCAACTAGCAATGTGAATCTGAATAAATCAGTTAAATTGCGCAGCTTCCTTCTTTCTTCTATTTTTATTTTTATTTTTTTGCTTTTTGCTGAGGCAATTGGGGTTAAGTGACTTGCCCAGGGTCACACAGCTAGGAAGTGTCTGAGACCAGATTTGAACTCAGGTCCTCCTGACTTCAGGGCTGGTGCTCTAACCACTTCACCACCTAGCTTCCCCCCTTCTATTTTTATTTTTAGTGAGAATATCAATATTTATATGATTCAGTTCCTGCAAATAGATGTCCATTAACTAGGCATTGGTCATGTATCTCACATTTAGAGTACCAAAAGCCAAGTTAACATTTTAAATGGTCTAAGTCAGTGGTCCTTAAAATTTTTGTATCATGGACCCCTTTGATAGTTTGATGAAGTGTATGGATTTCTTCTCAGAATAATTTTAAGTGCTTTAAAAGGTATATTAAAGGAATGAATTATATTGAAAGAAATTTTGTAAAAGTTCATAGGCTCTGAGTAATTATCAGTCCTTTCAGACCACAATTTCACCACTTCACTATCATTGCTACTATTAAAGCATATGAGTGATTCACAGAACTTAAAGCCATTTCATTTTTTTTTTCTTTTCTTGGATCACCATGGACAAAGAATTCATTCCCATAACCCCAAGTTTACAATGTCCTAGTGATCAGCTTCTCCATACATAGGTTAATCCTTGGAAGGCAATTCAGTTTATTGCTTAGATTTAATGCAAAACCTTTCCCATACAGCAGAACCAGATAAAACTTATTTTCTACTGACAAAGCTTATATTCTACTGACATAATACAGAGTAACCTCCTTGACATCATGAGTCATTAGGGTAATATTTTGTGAATTTCCATTGTGATTTCTGTAATACCCTATAAATGGCCCTTGTTGAATACGGTAGGATAAAGAGCACTGTGTTAGAAATATATTTTTTGATTGCTTAATTTGGTAATATCTTAATTACAAATTGATACTTCAACATAGTATAACAAACTGAGTGAATAAAAACTGACTCCTCAATTACTTCCACTCATAAAAATAGTGGACAAAGCAATAGTAATAAGCAGTATTCCTCTGGTGAGTAAAGGAGATTCAAGGATATATATTCTCTCCCCACCCTCCCCCTCTGTCTCTCTGTCTCTCTCTGACTCTTTCTCTCCCTGTCTCTCTCCCTCTCTCTCTCTCTCTCTCTCTCTCTCTCTCTCTCTCTCTCTCTCTCTCTCTCCCCCTCGCTTCTCCTCTCCTTCTCTTTCTCCCTCTTCCTCTCTCTTCTCCAGTCCTTCTATCCCTCCCACAAATTCTCTACCTTTCTGTTTATTTGGGAGCTCCAAAGTCTGCATGTCTAGGTAACCCAAATTAGGCCTATAGGAAGTAAACTAATTCTACCCAAACTGCAATAATGCTTATAGGATTATATTCAGTACTTTGCTCATATTTACTCCATGAATACACAGTGAAAGAAATAATGTCTGGCATCTTATGCTGCAAAATGCCTTGAAAGGCCATTCATAAAGTCTCCTATTCAATTATTCCATTTCATGATTTTGGCATGGCCAATGGAGACATAAAAAAAAGTTTCTTCTCCTCTGAGAGTAGTTTTATTTTTGGTTTTGTTTTTCTTTTGTACTCTAATGACATATTTGTTTACTGTGATTGAATATTGATTGAAACTGAGCAATATTTGGTCACTTCCCACTGTTATAATTTCTGTCTTAGTGAAATTACTTTTTGTTTTAATGAATGCAAATAGAAGGAAATTCCACTCCAGAGAGTACATATATGTTTTCAAGTTTCCCTTATATATTTTTCAAAAATTTATATTTTACTCTTTCTTATGCCAGGGAAATTTGAGCTACATGCCACCTTATTGATAAACTTCTTATCTCATTCTGGCCTCCTTATGGAAAAATATATTTTCAATATGATTTCTTCCAGAGGGAAAAAAAGTTAAACTTTTAAAATTTCAGAGTTGTGAGAATTCATGTTAGTCCCTTTAGACAAAATTGTATAAATCTATTTTTGACACAAATGTTCCTCTTGCTAGTTCACCTATTAATTTATGGATGCTGTAAGGCATTAATTAGAAATTATGTTATCACATTTACTGCTAATTAAAGACAATGTCAAAGAAACAGGTCCCATCGCAATAAAAAATGTTGCATGCAGAAAATCATTCTGTTAAACTGAAATAAGAAAGATTACCCAATGCTTTACCAGAGTCAATTCAATTCAATAAGCTTTTATTGAATGCCTATTATAAGTCCATCACCCTATTGGGTTCTGGATATACTATAATTTCTTCATCAGCAAAATTAGTGAGCTGAACTGTATGACTTCTCATATCCTATCTAGTTCTGTTATCTTGATTAATTAATTTATCATCATTATTAAATTAGTTCTTTTTAATATATTATTTAATAACAATAAATAACATTTTAAAACTTCACATACTTGCACACATGTATATGGGTATCAGTGTGAATACAATTATTGATTACTGTCTAATGACCACTTTTCTTCTTAGTCTTTACTCTTTCATGTCTGACATGCCAACTTGTTTTATTATTGTACTTTTGTTGCTAAAATGGGATTTTTAATTCGTGATTTAATCATGCATTTAATAAATGCTTTTATTGTCTTAGGACAAAGACAAAAGCAGAACAGATCCTTATGTAAAGAAACTAATGTTCTAACAGGAGAGGTAAAATGTACATATATAGGTCTGTATGGAATATGTTTTTTAAAAAGACACAAGAACTCTTGATCAGTGTAGTCACCAATAATTAAAGGACATAGTGACAGAACATAGGGTAGCCTGCCTAAGGAACAGTGAGAAGGTAAGTTTAGCTAAATCACAAAGTATGTGAAGGTGAGTTGTATAGAGTAAGGCTAGAAAAGTAATTTTATGTCAGGTTGTGGGAGACTTTAAACATTAAATAGATGAGTTTTATGTTTTATCCTAGAAGATATAGAGTCTTTGCTGTTTATTGAACAGGGTAATAACACGGTCTTTTGGACTTAAGGAAAATGACTGGCAATTGTGTGGAAGATAGATTGGAGTGAGGAGAGATGAGACAAGCAGACAAATTAATATACAAGGTTAGGACCTGAGCTAAGTTGATAACTATGCAAGTAGTAAAAATGAATCAGATATGAGAGATGTGGGAACGACAGAGTTTGGGGACTGATAAGAATGTTGAATGAGAGAGAGTGAGGAATCAAGTATAAGACAATGATTACAAGCCTGGAGGCTAGAATGATGAAAGTATCCTTGAAAAAAATAAGGAAACTCAGAAGAAGGAGATTTAGGGGGGAGAAAGATCATGAGTTTTGAATCTATACATAAATATATATGTATTTCATTTTGATATTTTACAACTATATATACATAAACATATTTATATGAATTTATGATCATCCCCAATAATCATCCCATATATGAATGAAACTCCCACATCTCTCCAAAATTAAGCTATACTTTCAGTTTTCATAGCTGAATCCAATGAAGAAATAGATGGAAGATTCCACATGTCAGAGAAAAATCTTATGTTTAAATGCTAAAAGCCTATATCATCTAGAACTAAGACCTAATATGGTTCTGTTCATAGAATACAAAGCATAAAAGATGATGACAATGATTTTAAAATAGTTATTCTTATTTCTTTTTAAAATTTTATGTTAAAATATTTGTGACTTTTCTGTTACTAAAGGGGGATAAAGTTTCCTTGATATAATTTAAAATGTAACTGGTTTATGGAAGCCTGATTAACTTTGAACTCTAACTATAAGAGCCATATTCATATAAAGTCATATTTGCACAACTCACCTTCTAATGTTTCTGAATTTCATGATTTCACTGAAAATAAGCTGAATCATATTTAAAGGAGCCAGGAGAGATATTGGAAAATCATTCTCTTTTCAGTTAACTTTTATACCTGCTGTCCTTCATAGAGTAGAAAAAAAATATGATCTCAAGATGTGTTTCTAGATTCATGAAAACTAGAAGGAAAGAAGTTTTTAAACTGTGCATTTAGTCATTTTGAGTAGCTAATAAAGACGGCTTCAGGTTTTAAAAGAGCACCATCCCTAAAGAAAAAAAGAATCCCTAATTGACTGACATTTTATTTTTATTAAATGACTATTGTTATTTTTAATTTAATAATAATTTTAATTTTTTTCCTCCCACAACTCTCCCTATGACCACCATCAACCCCATTGAGCAAATTTTTAAAATTAAAATAAAAAGTCCTCATTAAATATCTTAGCAAAGCAAGTTCCCCATATTAGCCATGTTTTTTAAAAAAAATGCATTTTTAAATGCATTTCAAGTTCGTCATTTCTCTGTCAAGATATGAATGGCATGTTTCATTTTCATTCTTTTGGTCTTGTGATTTACCATCATATTAATCAGCATTATAAATTTTTGAGATTTCTTTTTCTATAATGTTATTATTGTATAAATTGTCCTCTTAATTCTTCTCAGCTTATTGTACATCAGTTTAAAGAGGTCTTCCTAGTTTCCTCATAAAATGATCTAATTATAATTTTGTGACACAATTATATTATGTAACATTCATATGTCATAATTTGTTTAGCCACCCAATAGGAAGATATACCTTTAATTTCAAACTTGGGGGAACAATGAAAATAGTTGTATTAAATATATTAATACATATAGAGTCTTTTGTTCTCTTTTGTTCCTTTGTAATATAGACCTAGAAGTGGTATAGTTGGGTCAAGAGATATAAACAACTTAGCAATTTTCTGGGAATAATTCTAAAATTCTTTCCAAAATGTTTGGGTCAATTCATTCCTACATGAATAATGCGTATTTTCCCAAAGAGCCTCCAACATTTGTCATTTTCCTTTTTTGTCATATTTGTGGTTCTGAGAGATATAAAATAGAACCTCAAGGTTCTTGATTTGAATTTCTCTAAATGATTTGGTGAATTTTTTTTATGATTTTTTGAAAGCTTGGATTTCTTTGAAAACTGCCTGTGACTAGTCTTTGTATTTGTATATTGGAGAATGGCTTGACTGACATTTTAAATAATTGTTGAGTCTGGGTCGTGTGTGTGTGTGTGTGTGTGTGTGTGTGTGTGTGTGTGTTTTGTAGAAAACAATTTTCTCAGTTTAACAAATTATTCACGGAAAGAATTGATGAAAACATTCCGACAATTATTGAACTGCTTGTTCTATTCTAATAGTTCCATTTAAGAAAGGAAATTTGCATTATAGAGTATAACCAAAATGGTGAGAACATTCAGAAGCAAGTCATGTTATGGATCTATTAGTGAAATTAAGGATATATAGCCTAAAGAAAATGATTAGAAAGAACATGTGAAATGCAAATTAAAACCTCACACCTCTCAGATTGGTTAAAATGACAGGAAAAGATTATGATAAATGTTGGAGGGGATGTGGGAAAACTGGAACATTAATGCATTGTTGGTGGAATTGTGAAATAACCCAACCATTCTGGAAAGCAATTTGGAACTATGTCCAAAGGGCTATAAAATTGTGCATACCTTTTGATCCATTAATATCACTACTGGATCTGTATCCCAAGGAAATCATAAAGGAGGGGAAAGACTCACATGTGCAAAAATGTTTGTAGCATCTCTTTTAGTGGTAACAAAGAATTGGAACATGAGTAGAAGCCCATCAATTGGGGAATGACTGAACAAATTGTGGTCTATGAAGGTAATGGAATATTACTGTTCTATAAAAAATGACGAACAAGCTGATTTTAGAAAGTCCTGGAATGATTTACATGAACTGATGCTGAACAAAACAAATAGAACCAGGAATACATGGTACACAATAACAGCAAAAATGTGTAATGATCAAGTAACATTTCTCAGGTGTTTCCAACATTAGTTCCTGAGTTACCTGACAGCTCCCCAGAAAGATGTGATTCCCACAATAACACCATTAACCACCAAGACACTTAGACTCCCTAATGGGCAACTTGTACAAAGGCATTCCAGGCACAATTTCTGGCTCCACAAAGAAGAGCTAATAGTAGACATTGAGTGGTGGGAGACAGAAATAAGGGGGGGAAAAGGCAAAAAGGAGGAGGGAAATTTACATGGTAATGTTATTATATGAATATATAATAATATAAAAGGAATAGCATGTTGTATATAATAGATTTGCAGTTTCATATACAATCATCTTTTATTTTATCATACTAACTTATGGAAATGCCTATTTTATTCCATTAAATTAAAAATAACAAATATAAAAAACAATTTTTGGACCCAAACTCCTAAGCAGATAGCTTTCCTATACTCGCTAGGGAAGGTTTGCTTTCTTTCCATGGCAGACATTAGAGAGCAAAACGTCACATCAGACATTGTTAAGAGACTGTCTTTAGAGTTCTAGGGGCAGTGCCAAGATGGCAGAATGAAACCAAGAAGCTGCTTGAGTTCTCCTACTTTCCTAGAAAAACCACATAAAATCAAACCTCTGAACAGAATCTGATGGAATGAAATTACTCTCCAGCTCAAAATAGATTGGAAGGAATTCAAAAAAGGTCATTCTCACTGGGGTGAAAGGGATGCTCAGCCCAGTTCTGACGGAGTCTGGAAAATCCAGTGAGAAGATCTTAATCACCACAGATCAGCAACTGAGACCATCAGTCCTGGCTCAGTAAAAGAGCAGATCAGTTCGGCAGCCTCCAGTCCAGTACAGAAGGCAAATTGCCAGCCCAGGAAAACAGGCTGTTGCCTAGAGAGAGCAGGTAAAACCACCCCCTGCTGTGAGCAAGCCACCAATCACAAGGGATCCTTAGGTTTAAAGGACAAGAAACTAGGGGCAGCACCCCATGTACTTCAGAAACAGAGCTTGACCTAAAAAGTCACAAAATAGGGAAAGAAAGGAAGGAAGGAAGGAAGGAAGGAAGGAAGGAAGGAAGGAAGGAAGAAGTGGTCTTCTCTTATCTTCAATCTCAAATCATTCTGCCTTTATCTTGGCTATCATCCCTATATAACAAAGTAATCATTGTAATGTGCTTTGCAAAACTTAAAAGTCTTTATAAATGCTAGTTGTTTGTTGGTCATGTTTTGTTCTTGAAGAGGACCAATGACATTAGGAGGAGGATGTTGTCTTGAAAGTAGGAAAACTAGGCCATTTTTTGCATCATTTCGGTGCTGCCTGAGACTCGGGAAAAACTTTAGCTTTAAAAGGTCATAGTTTCTCCAGTGCTTCTGGGGCCATGTCCAGTTGTCTTGGACTAGTCCAGTTGCCACTGAACTCAGATGACTAGAGGAGAGAAGAAGCTTTTCATTACTCTGTCACATTTCCTTCCTTCCTTCCTTCCTTCCTTCCTTCCTTCTAGCCTTCCTTTTTTTCTTCCTTCCTTCCTTCCTTCATGAAGGATAAGCAGTATATAAAATAAGAAACAAAAATCTAGGTGTCCATACAAAAGTATGTAATAAAAGTAGTGTAACAAAAGTTATACTAGCTTAGTGAGTATTCCCATTGGATTGGCTTTCTGACTTGTGGAATAGACAGCCAATATTTTATTTCCTCAATAAAATAAACATATTCATCAATGCAACATTATTCAGAGCAAAGAGAAGAATGATAATTGCTTGGAAACAAAAAACTACTCCTTCAACAAAAGAATGCATGTTGGATTTAGATGATATATTGCATTTGAGAAAAGTGTACCCATTAAGGAAATCAATACTTTCACCTCTAGAGGGTCTTAGCAAATGTTTTTGAGATTTTGCATGTGTATGAATGCATACACACACACACACACACACACACACAATGGAGGACTCTAATATTTTACCTGGCATACATTTATGTTTAATATCTGGCAGAACTGCACAACTTAAGAGGAAGGAAAACCTCTAAGTATTGATTGACAAAGAATTTAGCGAGCTAAAATATTTTTAAATGGTAACTATGGAAACAAGAAGTGTGTTGTCTCTGGAAGAATTTCCTTAGTTGGTAAGGAAAAAGCATATATTTTGCTAATATTCTCTCTGCGTTCTGTGAAAAATAAATCAACCACTTTTTTCCAAGCTAATCTTAATTGAATTAGTTCCTAACAGATTAACACTCATGTTCGATTTCCTGAGAGTTTTTTAAGTCTTTCTCACTTTTAAGATTAAGAGAATTCCTAAGGATATTCAGTATCCCACTGGCATATTTGATAATTTAGTTCAGAATTGATGCCAACCCACTATTCTCCATGGTGTTTCAATGTTTCTGTTTGATATCTATAGAAAGGTGAGATGAGTAAAAAGAGAAAATTCTATTTTTAAAGCACATTTGAGATGGCTCTGTGATAAACTAAAGAATGAAATGGCTAGCTCTTCTTGGATTTATTTTTAAAATAACTTGGTTCAGAATGAGAATGGCTTACTTTTCCTTAAATAGCCAACAAAAGTAAAATTCTGAATTGTGGGGAATGTGTTTCTATTTTCCTAGCATCCCAAACATCAGCACATTTTCTAATGCAAGATATTGAGTTCCATAATCAAGCAAATTTGAGCTGCTACCAACTATTTACTCTAGTTTTGTAGCAGATAAAAATAGAACAGGATTTAATTGAGTACATCTATGTCTAGCTACTGAAAATCTAAATCACAGTAGCAAGATAGCATGAGGTAATCACATATAGCAGGCTAGTGCAAAAGGTCTTGGGGAATATTTCATTCAGTTTCTGTGTCTGCACATTCTATTTGTTCAAGAACTTTGAACTGACTTACTACCTAATATAGAGAGATCATTCTTGGATGTGCAAAGAAATTTACAACTAAAAGCAATAGTGATAGCAGTAACAGCAGCAGCAGTAGCAGCATCACTGTTATTGGTTGGTGGAGAAAGGAATAAGGAAGAAATTAGAAAAGAAGTTTCCATCCATTGTTTTAAAAATTAAGTCAGTAGTGTTTATTTTTTATAATGAAATCACTTACAATTGTGTTCATATAGTTCTTGGGTTTGTCTTGACAGGTAGACCCTCAAGTATTTTATTTTGTCTAGAGGAATTTTAAATAGAATTTATGTTTTACTGATGGGCTTTGTCAGTAATATATAGAAATACTGATGATTTGTGTGGTTTATTTTATATCCTGCAACTTTGCTAAAGCTGTGAATTTTTTCCCAATAGGTTTTTGGATGCTTTTCTAGGATTCTTTAAGTACATCATCATATCATCTGCAAAGAGTCATACATTTTTCCTCATTACCTATTCTAATTCCTTTAATTTCTTTTTTTCTTTTCTTACTACTGAAGTGAACATTACCAGTACAATGTTGAATATAATGATAATAATGAAAGTCGTTGTTTCACCGCTGATCTTATTGGGAATGCATCTAGTTTCACTCCATTACAAATAATGTTTGCTGTAAGTTTTAGATAGATACTGCTTATTATTTTAAAGAAAACTCCTTTTATCCCTGTGCTCTCTAGTTTTTTTAATAGGAACAGGTGCTGTATTTTGTCAAAAGCTTTTTCTACATGTATTGAGATTATCTTATGACTTCTGTGGGTTTTGTTATTAATATGGTTGATTATGGTAATTTATTATTATGTTATTATATGGTAACATTATTATTATTATGGTATTAAACTATGATAATGTTTTTTTTCTAATATTGATTACATTCCTGTTATAAATCCCATTTGGTCATAATGTATAGTCCTGCTGATAAATTGTTGTAATCTCTTTGCTAATATTTTATTTAAAATTTTGGCATAAATATTCATTAAAGAGATTGATCTGTATCTTTCCCTGTACTTTTATTGAATATAATTTTTATTGCATTGTGGTCTGAAAAGAAAGCATTTACTATTTCTGCCTTTTTTGCATTTGATTGTGAGGTTTTGATACCCCAATACATGGTCAATTTTTGTATAAGTGCCTTATAATGCCAAGAAAAAGGTGTATTCCTTTTTGTCCCTATTCAGTTTTCTCTAGAGGTCTATCATATCTAGGTTTTCTAGGATCCTATTAACCTCCATAGTTTCTTTCTTGTTTATTTTGTGGTTAGATTTGTCTGATTCTGAGAGAAGAAGGTTGAGGTCCTTCACTAGAATTGTTTTGCTATTTCCTCCTGTAATTGGCTTAAAATCTTCTCTAGGAATTTGCTGCTCTACAACCTGGTGCATATACATTTAGTATCTTTACTACTTCATTGTTTATGGTACTCTTTATCAAGATGTGCTTTCCTTCCTTATTCCTTTCAATTAGATCTATTTTTACTTTTGCTTTATCTGACATCAGAATTTCTACTCCTGATTTTTTTTTTACTTCAGCTGAAGTATAATAAATTTTGTTCCAGCTTTTTATCTTTAATCTGTATGTGCCTCTCTGTGTCAAATTTGTTTCTTGTAATTGCCCATCAATTGGGGAATGGTTGAACAAATTGTGGTATATGAAGATATTGGAATATTATTGTTCTATAAAAAATTATGAACAAGCTGATTATAGAAAGGCCTGGAAAGATTTACATGAACTGATGCTGAGTGAAACAAGCAGAATCAAGAATACATTGTACACAATAACAGCAAGAATGTGCAATAATCAACTATGAAAAGCTTGGTTCTTTCAATGGTTCAGTTGTTTAAAATAATCCCAATAAACTTTGGACAGAAAATGCCATCTGCATCCAGAAAAAGATCTAAAGATACTGAATGTAAATCAACACATGCTATGTTCACTTTTTTTCTGAGTTTTTTTTTTTTCTCTCTCCCATGGTTTTCCCTTTTGCTCTGATTTTTCTCTCCCAATATGATTCATAAAGCAATATGTATTAAAAATAAACTTCCTACAACAAAAAAATATATTTCTTGTAAATAACATATTGTAGGATTCTGTTTTTTTAATCACTCTGCTATTCACTTCCATTTTATGGGGAAACTTATCCCATTCATATTCACAGTTATGATTACCGGTTCTGTATTTCCCTCTATTTTATTTTCTCCCCTGTTTGTATATACGTTTGTTCTCTTTCTATCCTGTGCTTAGTAGTGTTTTTTTATACCCACTACCTTATCTTTTATCACACCTCCCCCCCCTTAGTGTTTTTTTACCCACTCCACCCACTACCTTATCTTCTATTACTCCTTCCCCCATTCTTTTACCTTTCTTCCTAGTGTTTCTGCCTTCCCTTCTATCCTGCTTCTCCCTTTTCTTTCCTCTTTCTCCTCCTATTTCTTTATAGAGTTAGATAAAGTTCTATAGTGAATGATCTAGCTTCAGACAATGCTCATCCCCCTCCCTTTTTTCCCTTGATTATAATAGGTCTTTTGCACCTTTTCATGTGAACTAATTGCCCCATTTACCTTCCCTTTACTCTTTTTCCAATACAGACCTTTTTCTACCCTCTAATGGGTTTTTTTTTTTCAATCCATGTGATGCCCTCCTTTGTCTGCCCCAGTGACAGATACTCAAGAGTTGTAGATATTGTTTTGCTATCTAGGGATGAAAACAGTTTAACCTTTAAATATATATATTTTCCCCTGTTTACCTTTTAATGGTTCTCTTGCATCCTGTGTTTGTAGATTAAATTTTCTGTTTAGTTCTGTTTTTTCAGTAGAAATTATTGAAAGTCTTTTACTTCATTGAAGCTCCATCTCTTCCTCTGAAAGATGATGCTGAGTCTTGCTGGGTATTTAATTCTTGGTTGTAACCCCAGGTCCTTTACCTTTGGTAATATGGTATTCCAGGTCCTCAGATTTATTGTAGAAGCTTACCAAATCCTGGGTAATCCTGACTGTTTCTCCTTGATATTTGGATTGTTTTTGTCTAGTACCTTGCAGCATTTTTTTTCCTTGAGACTATAGTTTTGGAGTTTTACAACAATGTTCCTTGGGGTTTTGCTTGTGGGATCTCTTTCCAGAGGTGAGGGAGGTTTTCAAAGATCATTTCCCCCTCTATTTATAGAATATAGAATATCTAAAACTGTTTTCCTTAATTACCTCTTGTAGAACACTATTCAGGCTCTTTTTTTTAATCATGGCCTTCAGTTAGGCCAATAATTTTTAAATTATCTCCTCTGGATCTATTTTCCACATTGGGCTGTTTTGCCAATGAGGTATTTCACATTTCCTTACATTTTTTTCATTCTTTTTAGTTTGATAGATTCTTGCTGTCTCACAAAGTTGTTAGCTTCCATTTGCCCTATTCTAGTTTTAAATGAGTGATTTTCTTTAGTTATCTTTTGTATCTCTTTTTCCTTGTTGTTTTCTTCAGACAATTTTTTTCTTCCTTTTCCAAGCTGTTGAATCTCTCAAACAAACCCTCTCATTTCTTTTCTCCTTTTTTTCTTCTACCTCTTTTATTTGTCTTTTGAAGTCTTCTATGAACATTTCCAAGAAGCCTCTTTGAGCTTGAGACCAATTTATCTCACTCTTGGAAATTTCTTCTATGGACATCCTATCCTTCTCTGAGTTTGTGTTTTGGTTTGCCCTGTCATCAAAGTAATTTTCTATGGTCACTAATTTTTTTTTTTTTAACTTTTAAGGTGGAACTCTGCTCCTGGGGTAAAAGTGGCACTGTCCCAAGCTTCCTGTTCAGCTCTGAGCTTTGTTTTTGAGCACAGGGGCCTCGTGTGTTTGTAGGTGGTACCTTTGCCTGTTGTATTCAGGAAACAGTTTGGTTTCCCAGCACTGGCCTTCTGAGCTGGAACTAGAAACTGCCTCACTGATTTGCTTTTCTACTGAGCCAGTCTTAGTTGCTGATTTGCTGTGATTAAGACCTCCTAGAATCTATCTGACCGGAGATGAACACTCTTTTCACCCCAGTGAAAATGATCCTTATTGAAGCTTTTTTCACTTTAACTTGAGGTGGAGAATGGTTTCATTCTATTAGACTCTGTTCAGAGACTTGGTTTCATGTGATTTTTTTTCTTTCTTTTTTTTTAATTAAAGCTTTTTATTTGTATAACATATGTATGGGTAGTTCCTCAGCATTGATCTTTACAAAGCTTTCCATTACAAATTTTACCCCCAGTCCCCACCCCTCCCCTAGATGGCAGGAAGTCCATTACATGTTAATAATGATAAAATACTTGACAAGTTGTTGTGCAAGAAAAATTCTATCTACAAGAAAAAAAAATCAGAGAAAGAAAACACAATGCAAGCAAACATCAATAAAGAGCATAAAAATGTTATGTTGTAGTCCACATTTCATCCCTCTCTCTGGATGTATATGGCTTTCTTCACTGGACAATTGGAACTGGTTTGAGACAATTCTTTGTTGCAGAGCACCATGACCATCAGAGTTGATCATCATATAATATTGTTGTTGCCGTGTATAATGATCTCCTGGTTCTGCTCACTTCACTCAGCATCAGTTCATGCAGGTCTCTCCAGGCCTCTCTGAAATCATCTTGCTGGTCGTTTCTCACAGAACAATAATATTCCATAACATTCATATACCATAATTTATTCAGCCACTCTCCAATTGATGGACATCCATTCAGTTTCCAGTTTCTAGCCACTACAAAAAGGGCTGCCACAAATATTCTTGCACATGGGTTTCATGTGATTTTCAAGGGAAACTAGGAGAGCTGGAGCAGCTTCCTGAATATACTCCACCATCTTGACTTCATCACCAGAACTCATGATGAAATCACTTAAAAGAATTGGAAAATTTCAAACTCACTTTTTTCAATATTTTATCTTTCCAAATATATGTAAAGATAGTTTTCAACATTCATATTTTGTTAAGATTTTGTGTTCCACTAATGCATTGTTGGTGGACTTATGAAATGATTCAACCCTTTTGAAGAACAATTTAGAACTATTCCCAAAGGGCTATAAAACTGTGCATACTCTTTGATCCACCAGTGTCTCTATTGAGTCTGTATCCCAAAGAGATCATAAAAGAAGGAAAAATACTCATATGTGCAAAAATGTTTGGCCCTTTATGTGGTGTCAAGAAACTAGAAATACAGTGGATGCCCATCAGTTGGGGAATGGCTAATAAATTATAGTATATGAATGTAATAAAATATTATTGTTCTATAAGAAATGGTGAGCAGGCTGATTTCAGAAAAGCCTGGAAAGACTTATGTGAACTGATGCTGAATGAAGTGAGTGGAACCAAGAGAACATGGTATATAGTAATAATAAGATTAGGTGATGATCAACTGTGATGAACTTAGCTCTCATCAACAGTGTGGTGATTAAAAGTAGTTCTAATAGATTTGGGATGGAAAATGCCATCAGCATGCAGTGGGAGAACTATAGAGACTGAATGTGATTCATAGTATTTTCACCTTTTTTGTTATTGTTTGCTTGGTTTTTTTTTTCTTTCTCATAGTTTTTTTTTTTTTTTTCCCCTTTAGATCTGGTTTTTCTTGTACAATGTGACAAATATGGAAATGTATCTTTTAAAAATGCCCATATAAAAACTTTATCAGATTTTTTGCTGTCTTGGGGGGGTAAGGGAAGTAAGGAGAAAATTTTGGAACACAAAATTTTACAAACATATATGTTGAAATACATGTATTTAGGGGAAAAAAATAAAGTATTATAAAAATAAAAAATATTTTTTCTTCTTCCTTTTCTTTTCTTCCCTCTCTCCAAGACAGCAAGCAATCTCATATAGGTTATACATATACAATAATTTTAAACATATTTTTCAGATTTGTCTTCTTCTGCAAGAAAAATCAGACTAAAGGGGGGAAAAACATGAGAACTAAAAAGCAAATCAACAAACAAAAAAAGGTGAAAAATGTTTCAATCAACATTCAGTGTTCATAGTGCTCACTCTCTCTCTGGATAAAGATAGCGTTTTCCATATCAAATTATTGGAATTGTCTTAGATCACTGCATTTCTGAAAAGATCTAAGTCATAGTTAACCATTACAAAATCTTGCTGTTATGGTGTATAATGTTCTCCTGGTTCTGCTCACTTCACTCAGCATCAGTTCATGTAAATCTTTCCAGGCTTTTCTGAAATCAGCCTGCTCATTATTTCTTATAGAATAATAACATTATGTTACATTTATATACCATATGCTCCAAATCACTATTGATCAGAGAAATGCAAATTAAGACAACTCTGAGGTACCATTACATACCTGTCAGATTAGCTAAAATGACAGGAAAGGATAATGACAGGTGTTGGAGGGGATGTGGGAAAGCTGGGACACTGATGCATTGTTGGTGGAACTGTGAATGGATCCAGCCATTCTGGAGAGCAATTTGGAGCTATGCTCAAAAAGTTATCAAATTGTGCATACCCTTTGACCCAGCAGTGCTTCTATTGGGCTTATATCCCAAAGAAATCATAAAAGAAGGAAAGGGCACCACACGTGCAAGAATGTTTGTGGCAGCCCTTTTTGTAGTGGCTAGAAACTGGAAACTGAATGGATGCCCATCAATTGGAGAGTGGCTGAATAAATTATGGTATATGAATGTTATGGAATATTATTGTTCTGTGAGAAACGACCAACAGGATGACTTCAAAGAGGCCTGGAGAGACTTGCATGAACTGATGCTGAGTGAAGTGAGCAGAACCAGGAGATCGTTATTCACGGCAACAACAATACTATATGATGATCAATTCTGATGGACATGGCTCTCTTCAACAATGAAATGCTTCAAACCAGTTCCAATTGTTCAGTGAAGAAAGCCATATACACCCAGAGAGAGGAATGTGAAATGTGGACCACAACATATCATTTTCATGCTCTCTATTGATGTTTGCTTGCATTGTATTTCCTTTATCTGATTATTCTTTCTTGTAGATATGATTTTTCCTACACAAAAATGATGTGTGGAAATATGTATACAAATATTCGATTTGTCAAGTATTTTAACATAATTAACATGTAGTGAATATCCTGCCATCTAGGGGAGGGGTGGGGAGTAGGGGGGAAAAATTTGTAACAGAAAGCTTTGTAAGGGTTAATTTCCAATTTCTTGCCACCACAAAAAGAGCTGCTACCAACATTTTTTGTGTATGTGGGTCCTTTTCCTTCTTTTATGATCTCTTTGGATACAGTTCCAGTAGTGATACTGCCAGATCAAAGGGTATGCACATCCAAACCCCTTTTAAATTATTATATTTCACAATAGTATATTCTTTCACATAACATCAAAATTATTTTTCACCATATAATTGAAATACATAATGTAAGAAACATCTCTCTATTAGATCCCATCCTAAAATCAACTTGAAATTTCCTGGCTGACTTATTATGTCAATCCCCTTTGAGTTTACACCTTGATTTTACTTTGTCTTTCCTTGGGACCCTATTTCACCATCATTGTTTTTGATATCATGTCCCTTTAAACAGGATTTGGCAATATACTACTGATTTAAGGGGTCCCATATTTCTCTAACCTCATATTGCTTAAAAAGATCCATGTGATCTGCACCCAGAAAAAGAACTATGGAGATTGAATGTAAATCAACACATGCTATGTTCACTTCTCTTTTTTGTTTTTTTGTTTTTTCCTCTCCCATGGTTTTTCCTTTTTATTCTGATTTTTCTTCTCCCTACCCTCATGACTCATAAAGCAAGGTACATTAAAAATAAATAAATTAATTAAAAAACCTCCTGGAGGAACAAAAAAAATGAAATTTAGAGTATTTAAGAAAATAAAATTTTAAAATGCAAAAAAAAATATTTTTTAAATTGGAAAGTATATTGTAGAGGACCACAGATAGCAGGGAACCCTGGGCAAAGTATAAGACCCTTTAGTCCAGTAAAAGGATCCCTACTGATAATATCTGGTTTGGTTCCCCTTTCCCCCAAGAGCATCTTGATCTTCCTGAGAAGTCAGGGGCATGACAACTTGTGTTGTATTTGAAGTAGAGTTATACTAACATGTCAAGGAAACATCTGTACACAATAGCAAGTTGTTTATGTGGGCCCACATGCCTAGTATCCTATAGTTAGCACATGCAAAATATATATAAGCATAAGGTATATAAGGCTGAGGAAATTTTGAATAAATGGACTCCTGTTTGATTATCCTTGTGAGTTCCCCTCATCACACCTCACCCATGATCAGGATTTGGGCTGGTACCGAAATCCTCCCATGAGCAGGTCTGAACAGTATACTTCAATGACTGTGAGAGATATGGCAATGGTTTATGATGTCAGAAAGTCAAATACTTCAAGAATCATTCAGGCTAACAGTAAAATAGGATTAGTTCCAATGAAATGTTAAGGAAATTTGTGGTCAAAAATGAATGTAAAGCCAATAGCAACGATTGCTACACACAGCTTAATCATTTAAGGAAAAAAAAATCAGAGTGAGCTGGAATTTTAAGCAGTTATTATTGATTCTATTATAGTGTGCTATAAGACTTTTCAAGTTAGAAGAAAAATGAGAGTAGACAAAACAATAGCATTTACTGTGAAGAAAAAAAATGTTAGTCAAGGACAAGACAACACAAAAATTAAAGTACTTAAGATTATAGCAAAATATCTTTGATGCATGAAACTTACTATTATATTTAAGGTTGATTTTGAACTACAAATCAAAACCATTGAATGAAAAAGTGTTCAGTTGAGACTTTACAATCAGGGAATTTTCTCAATACCCAAATAGATATGGCATTTGATTTATTTGGGAGTTTGATCCAAAAATCATAACACATTCATGCCTTTCAAATTCTGGGTGGCAGATCCATGACCTCAAGAAATTTTACCTTGGAAATCCAACTAACATTCTGGAGGCCTTATTAATTTTCTCACAATATTCCTAGGAAATATTCCTTCTCTTCATTTCTTGTCTCTTACTCTTAATATTTCACCAACCCATCTTCTCTTTATGTCATATACTTATTTGATGACATCCTTTATTCATGTTCCTATATTAGATTATTTATTCTGGCCCATTCTCACCTATATGACTCTTTTCCTTTGCCGTTTATGTAATGGTTACCACTAATTCTTTAGAAATCATGCTATTGGGGCAGCTAGGTGGTGCAGTGGATAGAGCACTAGCCCTGAAATCAGGAAGACGTGAGTTCAAATCTGGTCTCAGACATCTGACTTCAGACACTTAATATTCCCTAGCTATGTGACCCTGTGCAAGTCACTTAACCTCAATTGCCTCAGGGAAAAGAAAGAAAGAAATCATGTTATTTCAGCTATTTCTGACATACAATAAAAGAGGTAAAATGTTTGTGTTGAAAAGATAGATGTGTGTTGTGATGAGAAGCTTTGGGTCATGAACTTTTTAATTTCTCAAAAGCAAACTATCCTTCCCCATTTTCAACTCTGAGCTCAGCTTACTATCTAAACTGTTTATTTTAGATATGGATATTGCTGAACACACTCTAAAGAGTGTCTGTTGAAATTCTTGTTGAAATCTAGCTAAAAAAATCATCCATTCAGATTTTTCTATGTATATGAACAGGTCTAAAACTTTGTATAATTAAATGTATTCCAGACACTTCTGCAATGACTAAGGACAATGCAATAAGCATGATGTAATATACAATAGGGGGGCCTGAAGATTCTTGCCACGCAGAGGGAATTCTTTCTTAAACTCTGTGCTTTATTACTTCCATAAGAGTGGTAAATGCTTTATAGCTTTCCAGTTTATTTCTACTATATCTTTCAATTAATAATAGTGATATACACACACACACACATATATATAGAATGTAACTCATTTATATATATATATATATGTATATATATATATGTATATATATATCCAAAGACATATCTATCTATATCTATATCTAGACACATCAGTATACACACAGAAAAATGCATCTGAGATATCTTGTTACAAAAGAGTATATAAAAGTGTATTTTGTTCTATAAAATTATGTTTTTTAGTCTGGGGTAGGGTTGGTACCCATTGTTCTTCTGGTTTATCTTTCTTTTTTGATAGTAATAACACTGTTTATTTCTCCTATTTATCTATTTTTAAACCAGTTATCTTAAAAATAAACTCCTTAACATTCTTAAAAAAAAAAAAAAAGATCCATGTGTTACTCTATGAATTGACACAGCCTGCCCTTTGAGGACAAGAATTCTGCCATACTACAGCCAGATACTGTTTCGATTATACGCTGTAACTATAATATACATAACATAATAACAAGTATTATAATAAGATACAGAATCATACTGGAATCCATTTCTCCTAACTTTCAAATATCAATGCTACCTTTGCAGGTATTCTCCTAGACCTAACTTTTTAGGCAAGCATTTGGATCCAGTTTATGCTTTCACCATGAACGACAATCATTCAAGGTACACTATCACAAAGTGGGGAAATAATATTGACTATAAAATCAGAAGACCTCTATATAGTTCTTTACTCCATACCTCTTGAGAAGGTCACATAACCTCTCAAATCCTCAGTTTGTGTAGAGGGCCAGTATTGAATAAGTCCATGTTCAGGAAGAATTTCATCCAGCAATTACTTGAGACTTGCTCTCTGTAAAGGCAAATAATTCAAAGCATTGGCTCACCATCTCCCTAACAATGAATGAAAGACATACTGGAGATAAATTTAGGATAATCTTGATGGAGAATGCATGTGACAGGAACAAGAGCATCACAATTATGCTATTTATGACTCTTTGTTATTGATAATTTCTGTTATTTACAATTCTTGACAAATACCTTGGTATTAATAGTTACTGTTATTTATTACTGTTATGATAGATCTTGTTATTTCTATTTAGGGTGGAACTGAAATGTTATATTTATAGCATATTTTATAGCTGGTGTTAATGTGACACTACCTTAAAGATTATATAAACCCTGGCTCTCAGATTAATAAACAAAGATTACAAAGTATATCTTTTGCCTGGCTTCAGATATTCAATTCAGATTCATACTCTCAGTGATCACTGGAGCTGGACTCCAACAAGTTTGCTCATTGGTAAAATAGAAATAATACTTATACTGAAGGCACACTTACCCTAGCCAGAGGATTCCAATTCTAAAGGTGTTGTTTATTATCTGTGTGACCAAAGATATATCATTTAGCTTCATTGAACATCAGTGAAATTAAAAATTAAGTATTTGGATAAAATGATCTCTGACATCCATTCTAATTCTAAATGTAAATAAACCTTAAATTATTATCTACATATGAGCCATTTTTTTAAATTAAGATATTCTTGTGTAATCAAAACTACTAGGTTTCAGTTTTAAATGTGAACTAATTTTAATATCTTGGAGAATCCCAAAACACACAACTTGTACAATAAAATTTTATAGAATCATAGATTCATCACAATTCAATACACAACCACAAGGTAACATTCTGGGCAATGGACATAGAAAAACATAGCAAAAAGTAGCATCTCAAGGAGCAAAGGGTAATGTAGCAAATAACAAAATAAATATGTATAGAATACAGATTATATGTATGTTCTATAACATAGATCACAGATTTAGGGTTAGAAGAGATGTTAGTGATCATCTACTCAAATTCCTTCACTTTACAGATGGGGAAATTGTGGCCCAAAGGAGCTAAATAACATCCAAGAGGTAATAAAAGGTAAAGCCATAATTCAACCCATGTCATTTTCCAAATCCATAATTCTTTTCATTAACACATACTATCTCCAGAAGGAATAAGACTAGGAAACATTATATTACATACTCCTGTCATTGGTGGATATAGCCTAATCTAAACAAAACATTTTCTATTTGTTTTTCTCTATTTCAAACATAAATAATTTTCTCTTTTATACCATGATACAAGTATCTTACTTATTTGATACTTAAAATGATGTACATTTTTAAAATCAAACATAACTCAAGTCAAATGCTACTGATTTAATAGGAACTGTGTCCCCCTGATCTTTGGGAAGGGGGGAGGGGAACTTGGGTTGGAAAAACCCTGAATCTCAACCCCTCTTGGCCTTTGGGATCATCCCCATCCTCCTACTAGATTTCCAGGGAAATTCCCACAATAATCCTCACCTACAATTCATTTGGAGATCTTGGCCTGGGGCATATTACCACCCATTATTGACCTGGAAATTAGTCTCTCAATTTATTTGAAGATAGCTCCCTAGCCCCAGGCCAGAGAAAACTAAATATAATCTAGGCTCTGTATCCCAACCTTTGCTAATTCCTAATCAAGAACTAGCCCACTGAAAGAGAGCTGCTCAAGATAATAAACCCATTTCTGCCAAAGACCTCCCTTGGAGATTGGGACTGGGAATTGTTACACTGGCCTAGGGACCCTCATCGCTGTTAGGGTATCCTCACCCCTCAACACTACTTCTTCACATAAGGCTCTATTCTCACCTCCTGCTTTATCACCTGGTTTTCACTCAATTAATCTGTCCAATTCCCCTATGAGCATACAATTTTCTACTAGAGGCTTGAATAATTTCAATTCCTTATTCCACTAGTACTCTTACTAGAATTAAAGAATGGGGTGCCCAGAAGTTGTTAATTCATGGCATTACCCCCTTTCACAGATCGTATAGCTATATTTATATTATTGCTGCTACTTCATAAATATCTCCTATATTTCTCCACAGTTCCCATTAAATGGAATTTGTTGTTGCTCCCCATTACATGATTTGTTTTATTTTTTTCCCTTCATCCTTCATTGCATAGCCTATAGTCCACATGTCCTGCAGTTCTCTTCAGCTCCCAGAAGATGGCATAAATTCATTTTCCCAGGGGACCAGCAGGCCTCCCCAATCTGTAGCCGCTTCTAAGTGAAGTTCAGAAAATATAGATTTATTTGTGCAGTTTTCTGTTTGTTGAACTATGATTCCTTTGAACTCGGATCACATGTTTACCTGAGTCCACATTGGCTCATTTTGAATTCTCACACTTTGTTGTCCTTTCCTAATAATCACAAAGTTTGACCTTCCTACAATATTAGCACCTCTTACCCATTGAACAGCTCTGAAAGGCAACCAATCTATATCTGATTAGACTCTCAGTTCACCTAAATTTCTCTGGAAAAGCTAACTGAGTTAGATATAGGGTTTGTGGCTCCTTCCCCAAAAGAACTGGGGAGAAAAAGAGGGAGCTTTTATGAATGAAAATCTGGAGACAGAAGAAATAGTCCCAATGACAAGATAAACCAGAAGAGGTGCCAGAAGAAATTAATGGGGATAAACTGAGAACTCAATGACAAAAAGAAACATGCAAAAGTAAGCAAAAGCAAATGAAATGAAGATGAAGGTGATGATAATGAAGATGAAAATAATAAATAACACCAATATATAAGAATATTGTTAGAAGTGCTAAAGCTCAGAATAGACTAAGGTTTTGATGAATGCCAAGAACTAAAAGCATAGATTTGTTAAAATTGTACTGGAAGTAAAAGGATGATCAGACATACCTAGGATAGCAATATGTGCTTGATATTATGATATTAGATAACAGCAAGAAGGCTAAACTATCTAAATTTTATTTTTCTACTATTTTCTCTTCCAAGAAATGAAAATAATATCTTTGGACAGAGAATAAAAAATAATAATTTAGCAAGAGGGGAAACCCAAGATAACTGAAATGAAGAACGGCATACAACTAAAGAGTATAAATTTGAGTCAATAGTCCTAGACATCCTAAAAAATACTTTTTAAAAAAAGTTACATGTGGCTTTTGAGCTTTTTAATGAAATTTCTTGGAGAAAAGAAAGATGATATTGGACTAGAGAAAAGCAAATATCCTAATTTTCAAAAAAAAAAAAAAAGGAGGGGGAAGGTATAGTATAAAAGTTCTAAGTCAATTAACTTCTATTTTGGAAAAATTCTAGAATTGTTAAAAGTATAATTTTTCAACACTTAGAAATGGAAGCTGTAAAAGCCAGCATGGCTTCATCAAGCAGAGATCATACCAACCTTACTTCATTTCAATATGTATATATTTATTTTCCCCAATTACATGTCAAGACAATTTTTAGCATTAATTATCACAAAATTTTGAATTACAGATTTTCCTCCCTTGCTATCATGTAAAACATTTCCATAGTAGTCATAGTTCTGAAAGAAGAAACAGATCAAAAGGAGGGGACTATGAAAAAGAATGCAATAAATGAAAAAAATGCTTCAACCTGCATTGAATCCATCCATTCTTTATCTGAATATGAATAGCATTTTCCTTTGTGGGCTCGTTGTTGTACTTGTTTTGGATCATGTGTTGCTGAGAAAAATCAAGTCATTCATAGCTGATCATCACACTGTGTTGCTAATACCGTGCACAGTGTTTTCCTCGTTCCACTCATTTCACTTTGCATCAGTTTGCATGTCTTTTCAGAATTCTCTGAAATCTGTCTATTCATCATTTTTTATTTCATAATGATATTTCATTACATTCATATTCTACAATTTGTTCAGCCATTTCCCAATTGATGGATAGCCTCTCAATTACCAGTATTTTCCCATCATGAAAAGGAATACTATAAATACTTTTGCACACTGTAGGTCCTTTCCCAACACTTTAAAAAAATCTCTTTTGGATATTGCTAGATCTAAGGATATGCAGAATTTGATTGCCCTTTCAGTAGTTCCAAATTGCTCTCCAAAATGGTTGGATCGATTCACAGCTCCACCACAAAGCATTAGAATCCCAATTTTCCCACATTCTGTCCAAAATCTACCATTTTCCTTTTTTTTTGGTCATATTAGCCAATATGATAGGTGTGAGGTAGTACCTCAGAGTTGTTTTGATTTGCATTTTTGTAATGACAGTGATAATGATTTAGAGAATTTCTTCCTATGCCTATACATAGTTTCGATTTCTTTATCTGAAAACTGCATGTTCATAACCTTTGACTATTTATCAATTGGGGAATGGTTTGTATTCCTGTAAATTTGATTCACTTCTCTATATGTTTAAGCAATGAGGCCTTTATCAAAGACACTTGCTACTGTTGTGCCACAGTTCCCATGTCTCAGTTTCCCGCAGTTGCTGTTTCAGTTTCCCTTATTTGTTCTGCCCAAAATAGCAACCCCCACTTCCTGACCATCACAAATAATTGGGCTCACATTCCAAAGGAGTCATAAAACCTCCAAATGGCCAGCCTCGACATACCCCTTATCTTTTGGCTTTAGACTTACTGTCTTCTTTACCAGTTTCTGTCTCAGGCTTCCTTTTCACTCCCTACCTGCCAGAACTGAATTTATAGTTTCCTTGGACCCCAGATGTTTCTCAGCTGTTCCCCTTTGTCTCCCTGAGCTATGGAGACTATAAAACCCGTGACGCCCAAAACCCATGATGCCCCTAAATGAGGTACTGAATAATTTGTGGCATCATTCCTATTCAGTCGGCTGTCATGTCTGTCAGTCTAACTTTCTGGGCTGGACCTGTCTGAGATCCAGTCGGCTGACATATGTGTCAGTCTAAACTCACAATGGACCGTGTGCTTTGAGACAAGAGTCCCAGCAGTCCCGATCCATAGCTATGAATTCTGAACTCTCAATTAGCATCAATAAAGTATTATCTCATTTCCAATGTGTGATACTGCCTCAGTTTCACCCTGAGCATTATACTACAAAGATTGTTTTCTAGTTTCCTGCTTTTCCTTCAATCTTGGTTTCATTGGTTCTTTTTGTACAAAAGCCTTTTAATTTAATATAATTATGATTATTTTAGTCTCTATGCTCTCTATCTCTTCTTTGGTCATGAATTCTTCCCCTTCCCATAGATCTGACAGGTAGACTTTCTTTGCTCTAACTTGTTTATGATTGTTATCCTTTATGTCTAAATCATGAACCCAATTTGACCTTATTTTGTTATACAAAATAAGATGTTAGTCTATGGCTAATTTTTGTCTTGTTTTCTAGTTTTCTCTAATTTTCTCTAATTTCCTAATTCTCTAATTTCTCTAAAATTAGAGAACATAGAGAACATAGTTTTCATAGCATTTTTTTTCAAGTAGTGAGTTCTTATCCCAAAAACTGGTGTCTTTGAGTTTTTCAAATAATAGGTTATTAAGGATATTGATATATTGTCTTGTATACCTATTCTATTCCACTGATTCACCACTCTATTTCTTAACCAGTACCAAATAAATTTCAAAATTACTGTTTTATAATATAGTTTGAGTTCTGGCATAGCTAGGGCACCTTCCTTTATATTTTTTCCAATAATTCCATTGATATTCTTGAGGTTTTTTTTTTCTTCCAGATGAATTTTGTTATTTTTTTCAGAATCTATCATCATATAATTTTTGCTAGTTTGATTGGTATGGCACTGAATAAGTAAATTGGTTTAGACAGAATTGTCATTTTTATTAGATTGACACAACCTACACATGACCAATTAACATTTTTCTAGTCTTTTAGGTCTGACTTTATTTGTGTGGAAAATGGAGGGGTGGGGGTGTTATTTTGTTCATGTTTCTTGGATTTGTCATCACAGATAAATTCCCAAATATTTTATAGTTTTACAGATATTTTAAATGTAATTTCTCTTTTTATCTCTTGCTGCTAAGCTTTGTTGAGAAAAATGCTGATGGTTTATGTGGCTTTATCGTATATTCTGAAACTTTTGCTAATGGTGTTAATTATTTCAATAGTTAATTAGTTGATTTTCTAGGTTTCCCTAAGTATACCATCATATCATCTGTATGAAATGGTAGTCCTCATTGCCTATTCTAATTCCTCCAACTTCTTTTTCTTCTCTTATTGTGATAGCTAACATTTATAGTATAATATTAAATAATATAAATAATAATGAGCATCCTTACTTCATCTCTAACTTTATTGGGAAGGTTTCTAGTTTATCCCCATTACAGATATTGCTTGTTGATGGTTTAAATACCGTTTATCATTTTAAGGAATACTTATTCATTCTTTTTTTTTTTTTTTTTTTTGCTGAGGCAATTGGGGTTAAGTGACTTGCCCAGGATCACACAGCTAGGGAATGTTAAACAGATTTGAACTCAGGTCCTCCCAACTTCAGGGCTGGTGCTCTATCCACTGTGCCACCTAGCTGCCCCCACTTATTCATTCTTTAGGAGGACCAAAATGACATCAATATGTTACAGTCGAGTTAGCGTGTCTGATTATGGCTGTTAAGATCAATATGAGCTTGGAATGCTCTGCCATAAATCAGACATGAATAGTCTCTATGAACATTTAGGGTGACTTCTCTAATTTTGTGCATCTCACATTTCTTCTGAGCTAATTTAATTCTGCTTTGCTCATAGAGAACAGTACTTTCTCTGATGAGAAAACATTATAACTGGGCAGTCCTGTGCCAGTGTCTCTCATATCATCAATTCTAAAGTTCTTAAGAAATACCTTAAGAGTATGCTTGTATCACCTTTTCTGAGCATCTATTGAGCACTTGGTGTGTGAGTTCTCAATAAAATAATTTTTTTTTGGCAAGCATACATTTGGTATTTGAACAATGTGGCCAGCCCAATGGAGTTGTGTTCTCTGCAGCAGAATTGGAATGCTTGATAGTTTAGTTTGAGAAAGAACCTCAGTGTCTAGGATTTTATCTTGCCAAATAATCTTTGGAATCTTCCAAGACAATTAAAATGAAAGCATTTCAATTTCTTGGCATGGCTCTGGTAGATTATCCAGGTTTCATAGCCAGCACAATGACTCTGTAGAACTTTAGTTTGATAGTCAGACTAATACCTCTCCTCTCCTACACTTTTTTTTCAGAGCTTCCTAAATACTGAGCTAGTTCTAACAATGTGTATGTCAATCTCATTATTAATGTGGACATCCCTGGAAAGTATACTGCCCAGGTAAGGGAACTTATCTACAACATTGAAAATTTCCCTACTTGTTGTAACTGATAGCTCCATATATACATGGTGTGGTGCTGGCTAATGAAAGATCTATATTTTCTTGGTGTTGTAAGGCCAAAATTAGCACAAGCAGCAAAGAATTGATCTACACTTTGTTGTATCTCACCTTAGGAGGCTGCATTGAATACACAATCACCTGCAAACAAAAAATCGTGGATCAACACTCCCTCCACTTTCATTTTGGCTTGTAGCCTTTTCAAGTTGAAGAATTTACCATCAGTACCATCAGTACATGTTTATCTTCATTGAAAGCATTTGACAACATGGCTGAAAACATTATGCTAAAAAACATGGGAGAAAAGAGACTATAAAAAAGGGGAAAGGACCCATATAAGCAAAAATGTTTGCAGCAGCCCTTTTGATAGTGGCAAGGAACTGGAAAGTGAGGGAATATCCATCTGTTGGAGAACAGCTGAATAAGCTATAGTGTGAATGTAATGGAATATTATTGTTCCATAAGAAATGATCAGTAGGATGATTTCAGAGAAGCCTGGAGAGATTTACATGATGCTGAATAGATTGAGTAGAATTGAGTAGAACTAAGAGGACATTGTACACAGCAACAACAAGATTATGTGTTGATCAACTGTGATGGACTTGGCTCTTTTCAACAATGAGATGATTCAGGTAATTACAATAGACTTGTGATGGAGAGAGCCATCTGCATCCAGAGAGAGGACCACAGAGACTGAACGTGGATCACAACATAGTATTTTCACCTTTGTTGTTATTGCTTACTTGCTTGCTTTTTTTTTTCTTTCTCATTTTTATTGCCTTTTTTGATCTGATTTTTTCTTGTGTAGCATAATAAAAGTGGAAATATATTTAGAACAATTGCATATGTTTAACCTATATTAGATTACTTGTCTATGGTCCTGTCTAGGTAAGGGAGTAAGAGGAAAGGAGGGAGAAAAGTTTGCAATGCAGGGTTTTGCAAAGGTGAATGTTGAAAATTATTCTTGTGTGTATTTTGAAAATAAAAAGTTATTAAATTTTATTAAAGCATGGGATCAAGCACATAGCCTTGTTTCACTTCATTGGTAACTGGGAGAGCTCAAGAGCATTGTCCACTGGAGAGTATGTCATCATGAAATTGATGTACCATACTGATGAAATTCTCTAGTAACCAAATTTTGACATTATTTTCCATAAGCCCTCCATCAGGCTGACCACATTGTTTGAATGCCAATGGTACACTTGTCACAAAGATTATTTTATGGAAAACTGACACATAGCAAGTGCTCACAGAGTGATCACTTTCAAGGTCTCTCTTAAGAACTTTGGGACTGATCGTATGACATGGGAAACACTGTCACAGGACCACCTTGTATGGCATGTCCACGTCAGAGAAGGTACTTGCTCTATGAGAAATGTAGAATTGAAGTAGGTCAGAAGAAATGCAAGATGCACAAAGTTAGAGAAGCCACCTCACACGTTCAAAGGGACTATTTGTGTCTGACTTTTGGCAGAGCATTCCAAGCTCATATTGGTCTGATCAACCACAGTTGGACATACTGTAACTCTACTCGGTGATGTCATTTTGGTCCTCTTGCAGAACAAATAATTATTTTATTCAAAATTTTTGCATCTATACTCATTAGGGAAATTGGTCTGCAATTTTCTTTCTCTGTTTTAGCTCTTTCTGGTTTAGGTATCAGCATCATATTTGTATCATAAATTTGTATTTGAAATGACTTTTTTGCCTATTTTAAAAAAATATTTTTTGTAGTAGTAGAATTGATTATTCTTTAAAATTTATTACAGTTTAATCATGAAGCCATCTAGTCTATGAGATTTTTTCCCCTAGGGAGTTGATTAGTGGCTTCTTCGCTTATTTTTTCTAAGATAGATTTATTTAAGCATTCTATTTTCTGATCTGTTAATCTAGGTATTTTGGGGGTTTTTTGTAAATATTCATAAATTTTGCTCAGATTGTAAGATTTTTTTGTTATGTAATTAGTCAAAATAATTTCTAATGATTGCTTTAATTTATTCTTAATGGTGATTTCACTCTTTTCACTTTTGATACTAGATATTTGGTTTTCTTTTTAAAAAAAATCAAAATAAGCAATAGCTTATTGATTTTATTGTTGTTGGATTTCCTCCACACACACACAAAATCTTAGGTTTATCTATTAGCTCAATAGTTGTTGTTTTTTAACTTTTTCAATCTTTTCAATCTCAGTTTTGATTTTCAGGATTTCCAATTTAGTGCCTAATTGAGGATTTTTAATTTGGTTTTTTTTTCTAGTTTTTTTAGTTGCATACCCAATTTATTGATCCATTTTTCCCCCCATTTTGTTGATGTAAGAATATAAAGTCCTAATTTTTTTGCCTTCTGGAATATTATGCTCCATGACCTGTAATCTTCTATTGTTGTAACTGCTAAATCATGTGTAATTCTGATTGTAGCTCCGTGATACTTGAATTTTTTTTTTTTTTTTCTGGCCACTTGCAGTACTTTTTTCCTTGACCTGATATTTCTGCAGTATCTCTATAATGTCCGTTGGAGTTTTGTTCAGGATTTGTATTTTGAGGTGATTGGTAGCTTCCTCCAATGCCTATTTTGCCCTTTGCTTCTAAGATATCAGGGCAGTTTTCTTGAAAATTTCTTTTAAAATGTTGCCCAGGTCTTCCTTTTGATTATGGCTTTCAAGTAGCCCAGTGATTCTGATATTGTTTATTCTAGATATATTTTCCTGATCAGTTGTTTTTCCAATAAGTTATTTTATATTTTCTCCCAGTTTTATCTTCTTTTGTATTTGTTTGATTAATTTTTCTTGTTTTATAAAGTCATTAGCTCCCATTGACCCAATTCTAACTTTTGTGATATTATTATCCTCAATTACCTTTTGTACTTTTTTTTCCATTTGGCCAATAATACTCTTTAAGGAGTTGTTGTCTTCAATGAATTTTTGTGTCTCCTTTTCCATTTGGCCAGTTCTGCCTTTTAAGCAGTGTTTTTGGTTGGGTTCCCTCTCCCCAAGTTGCTGACTTTTTTTTTTATATAATTCTCATTTTTTCCCCAATTTTCCTTCCACCTTTCTTATATGGTTTTCAAATTTCCTTTTTGAGATTTTCAATGAGTTTTTCCTCAACTTGAGAGCATTTCCCATTTTTCTTTGGGGTTTTACCTAGAGGAGTTTTGACATTGTTATCCTCTTCTAAATTTGCATTTTTATTTTTCCTGTCACCATCATAACTTTCTATGGTCAGATTGTTTTGTTGGTGGTGATGGTATTGCTTACTTTTTTTTGGCCTTTTTTCTTTTTAAAAAATTTAAGGGGGCAGCTAGGAGGTGCAGTGATTAGAGCACCAGCCCTGACGTCAGAAGGACCTGAGTTCAAATCTGACCTTAGACACTTAACACTTCCTAGCTGTGTGTCCCTGGGCAAGTCACTTAACCCCAATTGTCTTAGCAAAAAAGAAAAAAAAAATTAAATTCTGCTTGCAAGGTGAAAGGAACAGTGTCTCAAGTTTCTTTGCCAGGGACTGCAGGCACTGGCTATTTGCTGATGCTGCACTGATGTTTCCCTGAGACCTGTTGGAATTCACTCAGAGAAACCAGGTTAAGAATAGGTCTAAGGGCCAACATATATAACAAAATTTGAAAGGACCAGAAATATTGAGCCAAGAGAAGAAAAGGTCAAGAGTTGGATTCATGGTAGACACACACACATATGCATACACACACACACACACATATATATATATATATAATTTATTTTGCATATACTTATATTTGTATATGTTGCTTTCCCTCATTGAATGTAAATTCTTTGTGGAGAGGGACTGTTTCATTTGTGTTTTGTATACCAGGATCCCAGACAGTGTCAGGCATATAGCTAATAAATATATGTTTACTAGTTGATTAAGAAGTCTCCCTTATCAAGAATACTTGATTTAACTTCTTTGATATTTTTAAATGATGTGAGCTGTAATATTCAGATCATCTATCCATTTTGGGCAGTGATTCTTTATCTTTTTGTGTGTGTGTCATGGTTCCCTTTAGCTATCTAATAATACTAATAAACTCCTTCCAAAATAAGTTTGTTTTATTTTGTTTAATATGTGAAAGAAATGCTAAATTTCAGTTAGAGATCAGTGGAAAATAAGATGCACTTTTTTCTCATCCAAATCGATAAATCCCTTGAGATCTATATATATAAGTTACTTGAGGGTCCAAGGACCTCAGGTTAACAACCAACTTAGCTTATTGTGGCATGTGATATTGAATGATCATTTTAAACAATTATACTCAAATTTCTGAACGATTATCATGTAAGATGAATCAAACTTGTTCTTTTTGTCCTCAGAGGACAAAAGTAGGAAAAAATGATTTTTTTAAATGCAATTTTGGGCTTGAGGTAAAGAAATTTTTTCTAATTTCTAGCATTATTTATTTAACATATCCTCTGGGACTAATTCTTCAGATCCCACTAGATCTCCAGAAGTTGGTAACCATTACTCTTCTCATGGTTCCAGAGGGGTTAGTGTTTCTCATACCATGACTAACAAACTGATATCTATTGTGTTTCCCAATATCAACCAAGAAACTGACCTCAATCAGCTTTTACAAAAAGGATATTTACTGAGGAGACACACCATGAAGTTACGAAACAATCATCCTAAATACAGATTATACTACCCTATTCCCTTGAACACACAAGTTTGAGTGATCTCAAACTAAGAAAGCACATGTGGAAAAAAGGCAAACTCACAGCTCTGTTCCTAGAAGTCATTTTTATTCTTTGTAGACACCTCATGAAATTCCTCCTTGGTATAGCAATCCACTGGGCTCTGAAATCTAAAGTCCATTCATAGTCCTGAAATTGCCTTTCCTCAGTGTAGATAATTTGATTCTGTGTGTCTCTTTTGCAGTCACTGGTATCAGCCATTGCTGCTCTGGGAACACTGCTACCAATACTTATCAAAAGTTCATATCTATCAGTCTTTCAAAGTTCATGAGTAGTTAAAGGTGCAGGAAAGAAGCAACTTGTTAATCCTCTACTCTCGGGGCAATTTCTTCATCTACTGTGGAAGTAACTTAGTGCTTATGTTTTTACATTAATTGGGGCTGAGTGGAAACTACCCACAAATCTAAAAGTAAAATCTTTTGCCTCTAGAGGTAATGGTCTCTATCTCTCCATAAATATTGTTGAGAAAATTCATCCTAACATCATATTATCCATATATTAAATAAATATGTTCTCTATTTTCATCAAAGTCACTGGTAGGAAAAATTGCCCAGCACAGCTATAAAAATAGATTCCTGAAGTACAATTTTAGAGATTTACCTCCATGTTGACACTGATTGATTAAATATCTTTTTTTTTTTAATCTGGTTAGTCAACCAGTTCTTAATCCACCAAATTGTGTTATTATCACCATCTTGTCAGTAAGAATATCATGGAGCACTGGCAGATACTTCGCTGATATTTCAATATCATATATCAACAAATTTCCCAATCTACCAAACTAATAATCAAGTTGACAGGAGTACTGGAATGACTTTCTCTCACTGAAACCATGCTAGCTTTTCTTAAGGGTTACTTCCTTTTTTAAATATTCACAAAGAATCTCTTTGGTAGTAAATTCTAGAATTTTTTTCTTAGACACTAATTAGCATCAAGCTTACCAAGTTTAAGAATTTTTTTTTTTGAAATCAGAAAAACATTTGCCAAACTAGAATTCTATGACCTCCTTCCCCTCTATATTTTTTCTAAGATATATAACTGATCACATCAACAATTGCATGTCAGTTATTTTTTTATTTAAAAAAAAAGTTTATTTACTTAAAACTTAAAAATAAAATATTGTCATGTGCACAGAAGAACATAAGGGAGGATTCAAAATGTTAAACAATAAATTTCCATTTCAATAAAGTCTATACAACAAATACTATACATTGTGTTCAAAGCTGTCCAGCTTTGATTTCATGTAAGTTTTCTTTTGTTTTCAGCTGTAACATTTTTAATTTATTCTTTTTCCCCACTTATTCCCTCCACTCAGAAATTACAGTTAGATGTGAAAATATATATACATGTATATATATATAGAGAGAGATATACAGATATACAAATATACAGATATACAGATTGTATATATATAGATATACACATTTGTCCTGGCCAGCAGGACTTTAGTAATTCGTGGGGGCGAGGAGGACCCGACCTGAAGGGAGAGAATAGGCGAGAGAGAGAAAGGAGACTACATGGCAGGTAGAATAGTCTCATTTATTGAAGGAAAAGGCTGGGATTATATAGATTGATGCCGTTCTGGATGGGGGGTTGCTAAGATAGTTGGGTTGGGTAGTAGGGTGTGGTATGCAAGGACACTGATATGATCAGGTAATCTCCGAAAGTAGTTAGCATATGTTTGTTCTTCCTGTGCATTCAAATTCTCGGCTCCAGGCACACATTTATACATACATTCACATATACACATGTACAAATATCTACAAACACATTTTTACACATATACATTCATGTACATTCATGTATGACAGTACTTTGTCTTCTATTTCTCTGAAGGTGGATAACATCTTCTTTATTAAGTTCAAGTCTTTCCACACTTTTCTAATTTGACATACTCTAATTTCCTACACCAGAGTAATATTCCAACCTTTTACTTCTAGTTATTTATATATGTCAGTTCTTTAAGCACCCAAGTATCTAAACAGTTAGATCTAACAAGTCAACTCACTTATTTTGACTTTCAATTTCTTTCCTTTAAATATTATTTATTTCCTTTAAATATTTATTTAAAATCTTAAATATTCAGTTTGAAGATCATTCTCCTAGCTTAAAAAAAAAAGCAAAATTAAATTTAAGGATTGTCTTTGTTTTTTAATCTGAATCCCCAGGACTCAGTATTATTTTTGTTAAACAATAAGAACTTCATAAATCCTCATTAAATCATCCAATCATTCTACAAAGCATGACATGCATTATTTCTCCCAGGTCTACTAACAACTTGAGTTCTATCTATGTCCTACTTCAGATAACAAAAACTCAGTTTTTCCATGTAAAAAGCTAGAGAAAATAATGAGTTTGAACTTTTTTGCTGCATATGTAGGCCTATATTCTAATCTATATTTGTGTGTCACACTTTCTATTCTTTTTTATCTCAAATAAAATTCAAATCCAATATAGCACTTTGTATAGCTGCCTATTTAACAATCCTTGGCAGTATCTTCATAACAACAGATAACAAATTAACTCCTTACAGGGGAAAGATTTTCTATAACCCATTCCTCCCTCACTTCACTTAAGCTAGTAGAATAGGTTTTAGGAAGGACTAGTCACTATCAAGTCACAACTCTTATTTGCCACATACTGTAAGTAAAAAAGTTCTAATTATTTTCTCATTTGATCCTGTGAGTTGATGCAATTAACATTCCCATTTTCCATCTGAGGGAAATGAGGCAAACATATATTAATTAACTTGTCCAAAGTCTTAAAGCTAAAAAGTGGTTGAAGCTGGATATGACCTTGGATTTTCCTGACTCCAGAGCCAGATCTCTATCTTCTCTATCTCATATTTTTCCACTTTAAGGGCAAAATTGTATCTCTGAACTCCTGGCCCTGGAATTCCTTTTCCCTCTTTGTGCTCTCATGAAGTTCCCCTTAACCACAGTACTCTGCTAGATAGATCACTCTATGGGCACCCCAGGATATGCACTTGCCTTGAGTCCATAGTGCTACTTTTTACTAGGAAGAGCCCCATTCACTGAGGCTGCTCTTTTCATCAGAAGAGTGCCTTTCCACATATTTGCAGTTTCTTCCCCTTCTAACAGCTACTCCTTCTTTCGGTGGATGGTATCAGTAGATCTAGTGACTACAACTCCTAAGGCTGCCATTAAGTTTTTACCAAGAAGTTTTACCTGGAGGCCTTTTGCATTTGCAAGATTTCATGGTAAAACTGGACAATTGGATCTTTCAAATGGAAAAGGCTTCTAGGAACTAAGATCAGGAAAAAATGAATAAAAAAAAAAGACTAAGATGACATGTACAATGGTCATGGATGGACTGGAGACTGGGAACTACACTTCCTTCCATTTGAATTCTTACTCACTTTGGGCCACAAAAGAAAAAGCAAGGAAGTATAGGTTTTGGAAATCCACTGGGTTCTGGCTCTTCCTCATCAGTTCTTACAGCTATACAATTAATTAATGGAGAAGTCTTTGTTATCACAAAATGCAAATTCCTGGATTTTCATGGCCAGAAGTAAGTTAGTAATTGCTTGGACTACACCCAGTCATAGAATATTTATGTTTGTAGACCTCCAACCCAATTATGTTTAAAAAGAATCTTTTGATTTGGCAAAGAAAAGATTTGGCAAGAAAGAATATGACTGTAAGCTCCTCTTCTTCCCTGCTAGCAGATATAAATAGAAAATAGATTTTCTTTCTTTCCTTTTCTCTCTTCTTTTCCTGCAGTTAGAAGTCTATGTAGGCTCATGTTGTTGAGGCAGACTCAACTGGGCTCAGGAGAGGTAATTTCTTTGCTTCCTTCTTTCAGAAATAATTATGTAACATTTTTAGAATCATTTGTCAAGTCTTTTATTCTACTTATGGAAATTTTTATTAGATTTGTATGTTTGTCTTGAGCTATAAATTTTTCCTGATTGTACATGTGTTTAGATTTACCAAACAAATATGTACTTGAATTTGTATGCTTATCAAGGAAATAAAAATTTCAAATGAAGTCCATATGCTTGATAATTTAATTAAATACTTTTCTTTCTTGATGGAAATATTTTAAGGTACTTTACTGGCCAGTGAATAAAAGTTGATAAAATAATTGACTCAACAAAATTGAGATATCATAAATTTTGTAACAAACAAAAAAAGGGCACATAGTGCTAAGGATAATTCACTGGGCCAATGAACAAAAGTTGATAAAATAATTGACAACAAAATTGAAGTATCATAAATTTTGTAACAAACAAAAAAAGGATAATAGGCACATAGTTAGTGCTATGGATAATTCACTGGGCTTGGTAAGACCTATGTTTAAATCTAGCCTCAGACACTGTCTAGCTGGATAGCTATATTACGCTTGGCAAGCCACTTAATACCATTTGTTTCAGTTTCTTCATTTGTAAAATGAGCTGTAGAAAGAAATGGCAAACACTCTATTATCTTTGCCAAGAAAACCCCAAATGGAGCCACAAAAAGTTACACTTACCTGAAACAACTGAATGACAAGTAATAAAAGGATAATAAGTGTCTTGCAGCAATAACATAGCATTCAGAAGTCAAATTTAGATTTTTTTTCAAAATGTCATTGCTTTCAAATAATTTTAAATATGATATCATAATGTTAATTAAACTCAAATGTACCCTCCCAATATTCATGTATATATTCAATATCCAGTTGTTTGGTTCATTCATTTAGGATACAATTAAGAAATAGTAATGAGAGAACTGGCTAACACATGATATGATTCAAACTCTCAAGTAACTAACACTATTTTGCCAATCAGCTTCCCATAAAAAAAGCTAGTGACCTATTATTTCCCTACTGTAACTTCCCCTCATAAATCTGAGGGTCCTTTTTATGCTTGAAATTCCAAGCACTAAGGCTTTTCAAGACTATATGCCAAGATTGATACTTCAGAAAGAAATATCATGTAATCCTCCACAATGCATTTTACATTGTGGAGAAAATTCTAAGAAAAAGAACAATATTAAAAATCTTCAAAAATAATATAAAATTTGATAAATTAGTCAGGAAAAGGTGTATAAGTTAGGAGAGGAAAATTCAGGAAAAGATATATGTTAAGAGAGGAAAATTCAATCATATTCAAGTACCCCCTGAGCTTTTACTAGGACTCCAATAAAACATGGCAACAATAAACAAGATCTGTAAAACAGAAAATTGAGATGATATGATGATACAATCTCAGTACTTGAGAATATATCATTCTTGTATTCTTGCTACTTGATCATTTTTAAGTTTATTAGGCAGTTTGACTGCTAATATTTAGACTAGAACTGATATACTCTCTTACACTCCAGTTTTTATAGCTCTCCAATAACAGAACCTCTGCCTATACAAGAAGTAATTATAATAGTACCTGCCTCCTCAGAACATAAAAATTGAATAAAAACAACTATTTGGTAGCCAAAAAATCTCCAGAAATTGAAAAGTAAATTGCCCTGTATTAAGTAACAGAATTTAGTTCAATTCATCATTGGAAATTGACAGGGAAAGAAGTGGGGGAGTTCTGTAGGGCTCAGAGGGTTTAGAGCAGGAGGGAATTTTGGAGATTATTTGTCCAATCTCTTCATTCACTGAACTTGTAACAAATACTGCAAGTTGCATATGCTTGCATAAATCCCTAGTTGCTCAAATGACTGAAATAGGATCTAATTTCACTCTTTTGGTCTATGTGGCTATCATTACTATAAGTTTCTTATCATTAAATCTCAATAAGATTATTGATCTTTAGTTTCTTCAAGTATATAGCTATTTGATGTTCATTGTTTGGGTTACTAAACAACTGAGATAAAATACACTCTATGTTAAAAACCAGCCAGATGGCACAATGGATAGAATGCATGGCCTGGAATGAGGAAGACCTGAGTTCAAATGTGACTTCAGACAAGTCACTTAAACCTATTTGCCTCAGTTTCCTCATCTGAAAAGAGCTGATGAAGAAAATGGCAAAGTACTCCTTAATCTTTGCCAAGAAAACCCTAAATGAAGTCATGAAGAATCAAACAAGACTGCAATGACTGAAAACAGCCACACCCTGTGTTAATATAATAAGTGAGTAAAAAGTTAACAGAATTCCCCAGAACTCCATCTGATCATTACTGTCTTATCTTTTTAAAAATAATTTAAATAACACAAGAGTGAAAACATGCAAAATGACCAGTTTTAGACTCAGTATATAAATGGAAATAATCTGTTAATCTCCTGAGAAGATAGATGTGGAGAACACTATTGGACAACACTTACATAGGAAGCAAAAAATTATTACTCTATTGTGAATGCAGAAGAAATGAAAAAAAATGTCTAATCACTTCTTTGTCTTCTCAGCATATTTCTTATGGCTTACTGTCTTATTTTTATTTAACTACTTCCTACATTTCTTATGTCTATGTCGATCATAACCTCATTGATAGCAACCATACATTGTTATATTTCTTTGTTTCTCCAATAAGATTTCTATTCCTTTCTTGTTATGACTTTCTTTAAAAAAAAGAGAGGCAAAAATAATAATTATACAGCATTCCACCAATTAACTTGAGGCCACAATATTTCACCATGTAATAATATCCATGAGAGAAAGCAAACACAAATTTAAAGTGTTTTACTGAAACATAAGGAACACAGGTAAACTAGGTAACTTAAAACTCTTGGGGATTGTTCATTTACTGAAAGACATAATATTTGTCTTGCCCAGTGCCTCAGTTACTAGATTAGTTATTCTGTTGGTAGATGTTCCACTGCTGCTCCAATGCTGAGTTGAGAAATTTTGTATTGTAGCCATCTTTGTTTTGGATAAGTGTCATATCTGGGTGAACTACTTTCTTAGTATTTTTAATATATAAGCTTTGGCTTTGGTTTTCAGTCAGCAAGAATATGAAATGAATAACCTATACCCCAAAATGAAAAATAATATAGATTCTATTCTCAAGATAGAATCAGAAACTCAGAGGTAGAATATAAAGAGAAATAAGCATGAATAAAAGGCAGAAAGCATTTGGGAGAGTACTGCTGCTTAAGTTTCCAGTTTTAGAGTACAATGAAAAGAACTACTATAAATATTTTATATAAAAATGCTTTTCTTCTTTCTTTGATTTGAGATATATTTCTAGCATTAGTATATTTGGATTAAATTTGGTAATATTGGGAGCATAATTCAAATTGTTTCACAAGATGGTTGTCCCAATTGTGTTTATTCTTTCATAGATTTTCCAGCACTTATCATCTTCTTCTTTGGTCACTTTTCCAGTCTGATTAGTGTGAGGTGAAACCTTGAAGTTAATTTAATTTTCATTATTCTACCAGTAACTTGGAGTATTTTTATATTATTTTTGATATCTTGAATTTCTTCCTGTAAAAACTGATTCTTCATAGACTTTGACTAGCTATTGTAAATTGGCTTTTAGTTTTTATCAATTTGAATCAATTCTTCATATATCTTGAACATGAGATATTTATCAAAGAAATGTGTAACAAATATTTTCTGCCATTTACTTATTTTTCTTCTAAATTTTACTATATTAGATTTATAGGGGAAATCAATACCAATAGACTTAGGATGGAGAATGCTATCCACATCCTGAGACAGAACTATAAAGACTGAATGTAGATCAAAACATTATCACTTTTTTGTTTGTTTTTTCTTTCTCGTGTTTTTTTTTCCTTTTGTTCTGATTTTTCTTTTACAACATGACTAATATGGAAATATACTTTTTAAAATATTGCACATATCATACTCTACATCAGATTGATTGTGGTTTTGGGAAGGTGTGTGATAAAGAAGTAGAAAAAAATTGGAACTCAAAATCTTGCAAAAATGAATGTTGAAAACTATCTTTACAAGTAATTGGAAAAATAAAATGCTATTGAAAAAACAAACAAAAATAAATAATGTGGAAAAAGTGTGTGTGAGTGTACACATGCATACACCCACACATATACATATGGGTATATATATACAATTTATTTTGCATGTACTTACATTTGTATATGTTGCTTCCACTCCTTGAATATAAGTTCTTTGTGGAGAGGCACTGCTTCACATTTTTTTTTTTTTTTTTTTTTTTGTATACCAGGATCCCAGACAGTATCAGGGATACAGATAGCTGATAAATAAATGTTTGCTAGTTGATTAAGAAGTCAACCCTATCCCCAGGCAAAATTGAAACTTCTTTGATATTTTTTTAAAATGTGAGCTTTAATATCCAGATCACACATTCATTTTGGGCAAAGATTCTTTATCTTTTTCTATGTAATGGTTCCCATTAGCTATCTAGTAAAACTAATGGACTCCTTTCCGGAATAAATATATTTTATTTTGTTTAAAATATGAAGGAAATTCTAGAGATCAGTGGAAAATAAGATACAATTTTTCCTCATCCAAATCTGTAAATCCCTTGATATCTATATATGGATTGCTTGAGGGTACATGGACCTAAGGTTAATCACAACCAGCTTAGAGTTTATTGTGACATATGACATTGAATGATCATTTTAAACCCTATTTCTATATGACTGCTTTACAGAGTTTTTTCCAGCACTTCATGTCAAAAAGCAATTCTTCAAATATTGGTGTTCTTAAGTTTAATGAACAATGTACAATTATTATTGGTTTCTTGTTTCTTGCTTATTTAGTCAATTTCACAAATACATCTTTAAAAAAAACTATAATCTAATATTTTTTTTCTTACTTTGTATATATAATGGTGTTAATTATAATGAACTGTGCCACCTTTCAATTGTACTTTTTTCACGATTCCCCTGGATAATCTAGATCATTTGTTCCTATAAAAAATTTTACATTTAATTGTTTTATTTGTTTTCAAGATAATTGGGGTTAAATGACTTGCTCAGCATTACACAACTAGTAAGTTGTAAGTGTCTGAGGCTAAATTGAACTCAGATCCTCTTGACTTCAGGACCTATGCTCTATCCACTGAGCCATCTAGCTGCCCCCTGTAAGTGAATTTTGTTATAAATTTTTTCATTCTGAAAAGTATACTCAATAATTTGACTAGTATAACACTAAATCTTTAAATTAAATTAGATAATCATTTTATCATACTGACACAGTCCAACCATTAATAGTGAATTTTTCTCCAAATATTTGTCTCTTTTTATTTCTTTAGAGTGCTTTATACTTGTAATTATGCAAACCTTGTATAGGGCCATCACCAATTGTCTTGACCTATGTCTAGCCCCAACACTCCAAAGACCTTGGAGGAGAGAATGAGAATGGTGATTTTGCACAGCTCTGCCTCCCTCAAATCCAATTCATTTGCAAGTCAAAAAGACATCACCCTCCTGATGTCACTAGTTCTCTTCCAAAAAAACAGACAGAAAACAAAAGCAACAACATTGTGAACCTTGCAAACTCAAGGTATTTCCGTGTCTTATACAGTTATTTTAAATGAAATTTTTATCATTATTTCTTTCAGAATTTTTAAATGATATATAAGAATGATGGTAATTTGAGGGATTTGTTGTATATCTGGCTACTTTACTAACATTATGTCAGTTTTTTTGCTCACTCTTTGGGGATCTCTAAATGCATCTGTCATCTATCGATATAGAAAACTTTGTCTATCCCTTGACAGGATTTATATTTTTTAATGTACTTGTTCAAAACGTAAAAACAAAATAGAAAAAATAGGAAAAATATATTATCATGTGCACAGCAGAACACAAAAGAGTATTCAAAATGTGTGACAATAAATTTCCATATCAAGTAAGTATATATGGCAAGAAAAGACATTGTATTCAGAACAGTCCCTCTTTTCTTTGCTTCCTTGTAGATGTTCTTTTGTTCTCTACTATGTAGTTTTTACTTTTTTCCCCCTTTTGTCATCCCCAGCTCCTCATAGCAAGTTACAGTTAAGTACTGATATATATGTGTGTATGTGTGTGTGAATGTTTATTTGTATATTCATATATATACATACACATATATGTACATATGCATATACACATACACATGCATGCATATACAGAGATAGTTATAATCATATTTGACAGGGTTTATATTTTTAATTTTGTTAACTTCTCCCATTTTTTCTACGCAATAATTATTTCTATTTATTTTTCTTCTAGACAGCTAAGTGATGCAGTGGATAGAGTACTAGGACTGAAATTAGGAAGACCTGATTTTAAATCTGGTTCAGATACTTACTTGGACAAATCAATTAAATTTTATGTAACTCACACAGGAAAAATTAGGATAATAATAGCATCTAAATTCCAAGGCAGTGATGAGAATAAAATGAGGTTATATGTTTAAAGTACTTAATATAGTGCCTGGAACATAGGAAGCTATACAAGAATAACAACTACTGCTACTACTAGTAGTACTTTATTATTGTTATTATTATTAGCTATAGCTAATAATTCTTGAACTATCAGATAAAAGAGGGGAGAGAGGACATCCTGGCTTTGTTCTTCTTTGTTTTAAATACATTTTACTTTTTTTTTCCATTGCTAGTAATGATAATTCTTAGTTTTAAATGTATGCTTTTGTTAATATTAGAGAAAGATTCTTCCATGATGATGGTATTTAACAATATTTTTAACACAATTAGATGCTCTAATTATCAATGGCATGAATTCAACTTAATCACTATAAATTATTTTCTGAATATATTGTTATAGCTTTCTTACAATGATTTTATTTAAAGTTTGCTTCAATATTTGTTAGCAATATTATTCTGTATTTGTCTTGTTTGTCTCACTGTTTTAATTATCAGGATTATATTTGTTTCACAAAAGGAATTTGACAGGGTATTTTTTTCCTTTGGAGATTAATTTTTACAGTACAATTATTACTGATCTTTAAATATCTGATAGATTCCACTAACAGATTCACACAGTCTAAGGTTATTGTTTCTCACACAAACACTTAATACATTTCAATTATGGCTTGCTTAAATTCTTTCTCTAATATTGGATAGTTAAAGATATCCATTTCCTGGTGCTTTTTTTTTTTTTTAAGTTTACAAACGATTTTTTGGATAGATAACTTCCACTAAATTCTCAGTTTGGGTAGCATTTAATTGAGAAGAATAATTTTTCACAATTCTCTTTATTTCCTTTCTATGAATTTACCTAGTTCATGTTTTCATTTGTTAAGTTTATCTTTCTCTTCTCTTTTTCTTGATCAGGTCATAAAATAGATTATTTCATTAATCTTTAAAAAAGGTTTTAGCTTTTAATCAGTTCTATAATCTTTTTTTCATTTGTTTATTTCTCTAATTTTCAATTTCTGATTTTCAAGATTTCTTCTCTTGTACTTGTTTTAGGTTACTAATGTATTTGCTTCATAATATTTTAATTGCATAACATTAAATTGCAATTTAATTTTAAATGCATCAGAGCATTGATACTTCTTTATTTTAATAATAAAATTTTTCAGAGACATGAATTTTCCTTTGGTAAAAAATATATACATATAAGGTCAAGATAACTATGTCCAGATTTTTGAAGTATTATATGGAAAAGAGATTATATTTAATTTAATTGGCCCCAGAGAACATAATTGAGAACAAGATGTAGAAGTTGCTAATAGGAAATTTAAGTTCACAGTAAGGGAAAATTTCCTTACAGAGTTATATGAAATTGGAATGTGCTGCCTCAGGAGGTGGTCAATTACTTTTCACTACCTGTTTTCAAGTGAAGGTTGGAGACTATAATCTGGAGATGCTATAGAAAAGAATCAGGGTGAGCTATAGGTTTAGTGGTACTTTGCTGCTCTGAGAGTCTGTGATTCTTTGACTCTTTTTGTACATACGGACTTCTCCTCTTACCCTCCAATTCATTTTTATCTTCTCTGTCTTCAACATAAACAGATACCTTGTCAACTATGTAAGGATAAATAGACTCTATCAGCAAGGGATCTTATAATTAAATATTATTAATCCTTTCTTTTTTCTCTTTTCCCTCTGAGCTCCAGGTAAGTCTTTATACTACTACCTTAGCAGGTTTGCTTTTGATACATCTATTAACATGGTTTCAAAAATCTCCATGCAGACGACACCCAGATAGAAATCTTTGGACTTGACCTCTAAATTGAGCTCTAGCAGTAAATTTTCAATTACTTGTTGAATAGATTCATGTATACATCCTACTATCAGCACAAACTTGAATTGTTGAACAGCATTAATGGGAGGCATTAATTGGATTTGGAGTTAAATAAATTTGACTCCAGTTCTTAAAACTTCCTTGACCTTGGAAAACTGACTAATGTTCTTGACATTCAATTTCCCAATCAATAAAATGAGGAATGTGAGTTATATGGTTTCTTCTAGATAATTAATCTTCTAAATAATTAGCCTAAATAATAAGCCAGCTATATCATGACTCTTTTCCCTAAAACCTCCCTCCTCTAAACTTAACAATTTTAATTTATGGTGTCATTCTCCCAATCAAAAAAGTTTGTCATTTCAATCGTCTCTTTTCCTTGAGCAGCTATGTAGCAGAATGTAGCAGCTTACTGGGGACCTGTTAAAACCCAGTCTTAGATGCATATTAGCTGTGTTATCTTGGGCCAATCATTGTTGGTTTTCCTAACTATAAAATGGAGATCATAAAACTTTCACCTAGTTTTCATAAATATAAAATAGAGGTCATTATAACACCTATCTCATAGGACTGTTGTGAGGCTCAAGATAATGTATCTAAAGCACTTAGTACAATACTTGGCACACTTGATAAGTTCTTGTTCTTTTCTACTTCTTACTACCTAAATTGACACAAATATATACCTTCAATTGTTCACACAATTCCTGCTGGAATACATCTTCCTTATTCTCTACTTTCTCTTCATTCAAAGTCAAGTTCAGATGTCATTTTCCCCATATAGCCCTCTTTAGTTCCCATCCCAACCAGAACCCCAAATAGAAGTAATCTCACATTCCCAGAATGCCTTGTGCTTTTCTCTTAAAATTTTTCTTATACAAATGAGGTCTTAAACTGTATTATAACCTTTTGCATATATTCACACCAAATAATTATTTAGTAAGGTTTTTTTTTTGCCACTTTCTTATCCTCAATACAACTAAAGAAAATGTGTTAAATTTATTAAAACTATTTAAAGTGACTGCAGACAAATAGACAATCTTTCTTTTCATTAACTAAGAGAGTGCTTAAAGATTATTACTCTAAAGGGTATTTTCCTGGCCCCTGGAAAGATGTTGTTATTTTTTTTTCCCCTCCTTTGCTTCATTTAGTACCTAATTCTTACTCAAGCTGAAATTCTAGGGGAGCAAACATCTGTCCCAGACCCTGTGTCTTAAATCTGATCTATGTCTATTCACAATCACATTTACCTCTATTCTCTTTCAGACCAACTGCTGCTCAAACAACTGTTCTATTTCTTTTCTATGTTACTTGGACCACATGCATTTTATAAATTCTTCCCCCCAACAAGGTTGTCAGTTTTGCCATGATCTCGACTGAACTTCCCTTGCTGACCATGAAGCTGAGACATTACACTAGGAGAGGGGATGCAACCAACCAATCAACCAATAAACCAATAAATCAGCAAACACTTATAACACCAGTTTATAAGTACCAGGAACTACATCTAAAGATAGAAAGACAGAACCATTTCCTGCCCTCAGTGATCTTCTATTCAAATGACGTGTAAAGCATTAACAATACAATAACAATACAAAACTGATACCACAGTAGCTTGAGGGAGTGAGCACTGGAAGGTGGGGCAATCAGAAAGACTTCTAAGAGAAGATAGTACTTGTACTTTGTTTAGAAGGAAACAAGAGATTTTAAAAAGCAAAGAGGAGGCAGGAGGCACTTCAGGTCTGGGGGATAAGTTGTTCAAAGGCAAGGGCATGGAAAATGAATTATCATATATGAAAAACAATTCAAAGAGTTTATGAAGAAGAGTTATGCATAATAATGCTGAAATGTTGACTAGGGTGGCCTTTTAGGTGACTTTGACCTTATTGCAGATTAGATTAGATAAAACATTAATTAAGTTCTTTCTTGCTCGGTACAGTGATAAATCTGGTGAATAAAAGGAATTTTTATTCCAATGAGGAAAAACAACTTATAAAAGGAAGCTGGAAAACAAGATAGCAAAGGGTGGGGAAAGATAACCAGGAGACAAACTAAGAAGAGTCGGTGGAATTGGGTACAGAGCCAAGCTGGAAGAAAGTGTGGCTGGATGAGCACTTCTTCAAAGGAGCGCCATGGATGAATTCACTATTGGAGAAAGGAGGTTGGAATCATGAAGATGATGTCATCATGGGGAAAAAAAAAAACTGCATTAGAAGTGGGAAAGTAGTTCAGAAAGTCAGGTTGGGAAAATTCTAATAGTACAAGTCTCAAATACAAGGTTTGTGATTTTTCTCAGCATATGGAACTTCTTACACATGAACTCCATCCACAAATATAGAATTTAATTTAATGATTTAATAGATAAGACCTAGGAATTTTCTGACAGCTGAATGGCACAGTGGATGGAGCAGTGAGCCTGCAGTCAGGAGATGCAAACTATTATAATTAGCTTTATTATTGCCATGACCTGAGTCAAGATTCTCATTTCTATTTAATAGTAATAAGAAGTACAATTAAAATATAGTGTTCTTTAATTTCTAATTTAATAGTCAAGAAAGCACCAACTTTATCTTTCAGATTTTCTCTTAGGTCCAGCTTAGTTCTTGGAATTGTTGTTCATTCAATGAACAACATAAAGCAATGCTGATTTGGGTACTCACCTAGGTAATTTCTAACATTAGCAAAAACACATTTGCCTTAAGTTGTCAAAGTAAATTCAAAAAATAGGACTTCAAGTAAACAATGTATATCATGGACTTAAAAGTTATGAGACTCTCATAAGCTGCTAATGTCTAATGCCTCAATGACTATATCCACCTGGGACAAAAAGTATGTCATTGTATTTCTCTCATTGCTGTCAGTGCAACATGAGCCATTGTCAAAAACTACAGCTCTGTACCAAGAGAGAAATAAACAAACCAACTCACCCAGGAAAAATCATTCACTTAATCCAGATAGTTTACTCAAGAGCCAACTTGTTTGTCTAGAAATATGCCAAATTGCAAAGTGAATTAATGAAAGTCATAGCTAATTAGGTTGGCTAAAAGGAGAATTTGCCATATTTGTCATGTCAGAGAACCTTTGAAATTCATATTGCAATGGAAAGGGAATTGACTCTGGAACCAAAGAACCTAGGTCCAAATCCCTTTCTGACAAATATAACCTGGGTGATCTGGAATAAGCTTAATAAGATATCAATTTCCTCTTTTATAAAATAAGAGGCTTGAATTAGATGATCTTGAAGTCCTTTCTAGCTCTAAGTCTATGACCTGATTCAAACAACAATTAGATGGAAATGTTTAAAAATAGCCATTGTAAAATGTAGAAAATATTCAATCAATCAGAAATTTTAACATTTAATTTCACTATAATATAGACAATCTCTAAATACATGATCTATAATTCTACATATCCACATATTCTTTCATTCAATTGAGGGAAATTATTGCCCATTTTATTGTATATAAATAACATCAATATTTTGATATTGTTTATTCATGATCTGATTGATATAAGGCATTCTGTCATTTGGTACAGATCACAACCTATTTATCCCATTCTTCTTCTGGGTAATTCTTCATTTTTTTTTCTGGAAATTTTCCAAATAATATCAATCCAATGCCATAAAAGATTTTAAGAAAATTGTCATATGTCATACTTATTAGGAGCATCAATTTCCTTATCTATAAAATGAAAGATCTGGGTTGTATGATTTTTAATGACTCTCCTAATTCAAAATGTATAATTCATCAATTATCCTTTGCCTGTGATACATGGATAGTCTACCTCCTTTTCTGGCCATACTTGTAGATGATTTCTTTTATGACATTTCTCATATTCAAGTCATTGTTAATAATATGCCACATTATCCTTATAGCCATAATGCTATCTTGACTATTGTCCCTTGAACTATCAGAAATTTTAACTCCTCTGAAGTTGAGATGTTCCATAATTTTCAGGAATCTCTAAAATATTACTGGTATAAAAATGGGATTTTTGGTTTGTTTATTTTTCTTTTGTTTTTGCAGCAAGGAATATGTGGGTGCAATCAAAAGCATTATATAATCTTAAAAATGTAATCCATAAAACTAAAATATTAATTACTTTCTAAATATCAGTATAAAAGTTATGACTATTGAACAACTTAATGACAATCTAATTTGATTGATGAATTTTAAAATTTTAATTTGATAAGTTAATTTATTTTTTTCTCTTTTTTCTGAGGTAACTGGGGTTAAGTGACTTTCCCAGGTCACACAGCTAGGATGTATTAAATGTCTGAGGTCAGATTTGAACTCAGGTCTTCCTAACTTCAGGGCTGGTGCTATCCACTGTGCCACCTAGCTGCCCCCTAGTTAATTTATTTTCAGAGGTAGTATGTATTTAAGCTAGTTTAATATAAAAGTTCATTTATGAAACAGAACAGAGAATGTCAGAAGACATTAAACAACATTAGCTTAGGGGAGGTTGGGAGAAGAGAAAAGAAAAAAGGGAAGGAAAGAAGGCAGGGAATGAGTCAATGGAGAATCGAATATAATACTCAGAGAAATAAGGTCATTCCCAAGAACTCTTAGAGATGAAAGTAGGAAGCAAGACACAAATAAACATAAAATGAAACATTTTCTACCATTTCCAAGGTAATCTGTTCTCATAAGTAATAATGAATCTACCAGAATTGAATTCCCCAGTCTGGTACCCGATAATCCGTGATGACACACATTGGAAATAGCACCTGACAAGAATATTATAGCATGTCCTTAAAAATATTCATTTTATGGGGGCAGCTAGATGGCACAGTGGATAGAGCACCAGCTCTGAAGTCAGGAAGACCTGAATTCAAATTTGACCTCAGACACTTAACACTTCCTATCTGTGTGACCCTGGGCAAGTCACCTAACCCCCAATTGCTTCAGTGCTTCAGCTAAAAAAACAAAAACATTTTATTCTACTCAATTGAGAGGGTTTCCCTTTACCCACAATCTTCATATAACTCCTACTTGGGATTACAATTTTCTTCAACATTTTCACATCTTGATTCATTGAAATGTCTTGAATGGGGATGTTTTATATTCTGCTGCTCCTTTAAGTGTGTGAGCCTGGGTGCATCATTAATAATTTCTGTGACTCTCTTTATCTAACATAATAAGGGTTCAGGAATAATGATCTTCCAAGGTTTCTCTTAGCTGTAAAATCCATGATTCCATCATTTTATTAAACTTCATAATCTCTATCAATTAATTCCAAAATTTGTACCACCTTTAAAATTCTTAAATGGTAGTATTATTCATTTGTTCATCTACTTAGCCAAACACCACTTGATAACTGCTTCATGTCTACAAAAGACATGATCACCTGAGCTAATATTTGCAAAGAACACTCAGCATAATATCGGATATGTAGTAGGTGCTATGTAAATTCTTCTTTCCTTTCCTTTTTTCCTTTACTGGTTCTGAGAATTATTTTGTTACTCTTTGAAAATCACTTTCTGCCTCTCTCTAACCTTGTGATTCCTTTCTTTCCTACTTGTAATAACATCTTCACTTTATTTGTTCCCACTTTTCTAGTTCTCCTTCCTCTTCTCATTCCATAAGTGTTAGATTTAATTGCCCTCTGTCAGTATCAGTGAATTGACCTCTGGTCAAAAAACTGACATAATTGAACCCCAACTATTTAGTTTTTGTGTACTGAAACTAAACAACCCTTACTATTTAAGCAGTTGTTGCTTCTTAGACTATGCAGTGGATTTGTACGTCCCAGTAGCAAAGCAAGTTGATGACACTTGGAAGAATCAAAAGCCGGGGAATCCTATGCTCTTATTATTATTATTATTTTGCTGAGGCAATTGGGGTTGTGACTTGCCCAGGGTCACACAGCTAGGAAGTGTCTGAGACCACATTTGAACTCAGGTCCTCCTGACTTCAGGGCTCATGCTCTATCCACTACCCCAACTAGCTGCCCTATCCCCACACACACACACTTTTTTTTTTTTTAGCATACCCATACCTTCCAAGTGATCTTCCAAGTGATAACTCTGATAAATTTAATTGTCAGAATATCTTTGTTGAAACTAAACTGATAGAGAAATTTGTTTCTTCAGAGGTTCATGGTTAGCCTGTTTTCTTGGTTTTGTAAGTTGTGTGAGTTGTAGGCACAAATCTAAAGAATACCTCTCCTATCCTCTGTGTTCCAAGGAGAACTAGGATCACTTTTGTGCTTCCCAGAGTCTGTGGCTGTGAGAGGTTAGAAAAAACTTGGATCTTGTATAAGGTCAGGTGAGCCAGATGGTTGAGCCAGAGTCCCAGATTAGAATTGGTTCCTATTTGAGTCTTTCCCTAAATTATTATGGGAATTAAACATTCCACCCTAATTCACCCGTAGAAAAAAACAAAGCATGTGCAAACCACTAGGTATCATATAGACTCTCTCCATACTCTTTCCTGAGAAACACAGAAACTTCTACTGCTTTATCAATAATGTCTATGAAGATGAACATCCATCTCTTGCTCTAAGGTCTCTTCAAAATATCAATCTTAAATGTCTAGCTCTTTTCTGTACATCTCCAACTGGATATCAATAGCTTATATGCACCAGGTCAAACTCATTTTTTTCCTCAAATATGCTCCCTTTTCTGATATCCCTATTTCTTTTGGAAATATCTTGCTGTGACTTAGACTTAACAGCTTGTTCCATTTTCACCCCTTCTATTCCTTCATTCCTTACATCTATCAGTCTATAAATTTTACCTCTATAATATCACTGGCATCTATCTGCCCCTCTCTATCTATATTGCTACTTCTTTACTTCATATATTTATTACTTTTCACCATTAGACACTGTGATCCTAAAGAACAGAGGGACTTCTGGTGCTAAGATGGTGGAGTTCAAGGAAGAAGTTCTCCAAAACTCCTCTCCAAAAAGCCAGAAAACCATCTCAGAATTGATCTAGGAGCAGGTTATTAACCTTATTAACCTAATAGGAAAGAACTGTCTCACTGGGTTGGGAGGGGAATGAGGTCCATGAGAAGCAGCAGCAGTAGCAGCATCCATCCTTCCAGCAGAGGACCTGCAGCAAGGCTTCAAGCTTGGGAGAATCCATCCTTCTGAAAACCAGCACCCCCCCTAGGCAAGTGAACAGTCTGAACAGTTCAGCAAGACCCATCCCAATGTTCCCACACCCAGCACTACCTGAGAGGACTTGACATCATTGCTGACTAGCAGAAAAACCCTAACCCAGGGCAAACAGTGAGATCCCACTCCTGGGGCTTAGCAGTCAGGAGACCCAGTTCTACTAACCCAGCATCAGAACTCCACCCCTGGGACAGATCAGCTACAAGATTTCTCATCCATTGCCTTCTAGCAGAGAGGCACTGTTTCCAAAGAAAGCAAGCAGCAGGGTGCCATCCCTGCTAAACCCCATACCCAGAAAATGCCAAATGGGAGGCCCCAGAACAAGTCAGAAAGAAAGTCTACCCTCCAGAGAAAAAAATCATCTAAGCCCTAAAGCCTAATGAAGTAAAACTCAGAGCCCGAACACAAAAAAAGAAAAAGACAGAATAAAATGAGCAAAAAACACACATTAAAAGTTTAATTATAGAAAGTTACTATGGTGATAGAAAGGATCACAGGTAAATTTAGAAGGCAATAGTGTCAAAATGGTTCCATGTTAAGCCTCTAAAGAAATATGTAATTTGTTCTCAGGCCCAAAAAGAATTTCTGGAAGAGCTTTAAAAGGATTTTTAAAAAAAAATTAGAATAGAAGAAAAACTAGGGGAGAAATGAGAGTAAGGCAAGATAATTGTGAAAAAAAAATGAATCAGTAGCATAGAAAAAGATACACAAAAACTTTCCAGGGAAAATAACTCCCTAAAAATAAGAATTGGTCAAAAAAATGGAAGTGCAAAAGTTCACTGAAGAAAGTAATTCCTTCAAAATTAGATTTGAGTAAGTGGAAGACGTAACATCAAGATATGATTAAGCAAAATTTTAAAAGTTTAAAAAATAGAAGAAAATGTGAAAATTCTCATTACAAAAACAACTGATCCAGAAAATAGATCCAGGAAAAATAATATAAAAATTATTGGACTTTCTGAAAGTCATGATGAAAAAAAAAGTCCAAACAACTTTCAGGAAATTATCAAAGAAAACTGCCCTGATATATTAGAAAAAGGGGGCAAAGTGGACATTGAAAAAAATCCACCAATCACTGTCTGAAAGATATCCCAACATGAAAACTTCCAGGAGCATTATGGTCATATTCCAAAGTTTATAGATCAAAGAGAGAATACTGCAAGTAGCCAAAAAGAAAGCATTCAAATATTGTGTTAAAGAACCAGAGGGTTTGGAATGTGATATACCAGAAAGTAAAGAAGTTAGGATTACAAGAATCATTTACCTCGAAAAACTGAATATAATCATTTGGGAGGAAATGGATATTTAATGAAATAGAGGACTTTTAAACATTCCGAATTAAAAGACCAGAGCTTAAAAAAACCTTAAAATACATGACTCAAAATATAAAAAAGTAAAATAGAAAATGTATATGACAGAGAGGGGAGAGAGAGAAGAAGAAAGGAAAAAAGGAAGGAAGGAAGAAAAGAAAAATGTAAGACATTCAATAAAGTTAAACTGTTTATATTTCTATATGGCAAGATAATATTTGTAACTTTTTAGGACTTTATTATTATAACAACAATTAAAAGGAATATGTAAATAAAAGATATAGATAAAGGTGATTTTGATAGGATGATACCCCCCTCCCAAAAAAAAAAAAAAAGTAAAGGGGTAAGAAAGAAAATTGCACTGGAAAAAGAAGGAAGAGGAAGATTGAGGGAAATTATAAGAGTTGTTATGAATGAGAGGCAAATTGGTGTGGTGAGCAAAACTTAAACCTTACTCTCATCAAAATTGATTCAAAATATACTCCATTGTATATAGAAATCTATCTTACTCTATAAGGAAGTAAAAAAAGGACAGAAATAATAGAAGGAGATCAAAAGAGAGGGTAGATAAGGGAAGGTGGTGATCAGAAATAAAACACTTATGAGGAGGGAAAGGGTAGGGGGTAAAAGAAAGGTGGATAGACAAGCAAAAAAATAGCAAGGAAATAGTTAATCATAACTATAAATGTGAATGGGATGAACTTACTCATGAAATGAAAGTGGATAGTAGAATGGATTTAAAAAATCAAAATTCTACAATATGTTGTTTACAAGAAATACATCTGAAGAGAGATTCACAAAAGGTAAAGGTAAGGGGCTAGAGCAGAATTTATTATGCTTCAGCTGAAGCAAAGAAAACACAGGTAGCAATCATGAACTCAGACAAAGCAAAAGGAGATCTAAATAAAAGAGATAAGGAAGGAAACTATATTTTATCAAAAGGTACCATAGATAATGAAATCATATTAAAACCAAACATATATGTACCAAATGATATGGCATCTAAATTTTTTAAGGAGAAGTTAAATAAGAAAGAAGAGAAAATAAATAATAAATTACACTAGTAAGGGATTTGAATTTTCTCCTGTCAGAACTTGCTAAATCTCACCCCCCCCCCAAAAAAAAAAACAAGAACAAAGTTAAGGAGGTAAAAATATTCTAGCAGTTAGATATGATAACTCTCTGGAGAAAATTGAGTAGGTATAGAAAGGAATAAACATTTTCTTGGTGACGCATGGTGCCTACACAAAAATTGACTATGTGTTAGGTCAAATAATCTCACAATCAAATGCAGAAAAGCAGAAATAGTAAATGCGCACTTTTCAGTTCATAATGCAATAAAAATTACATTCAATAATAGACAATAGAAAGAGATTAAAATTAATTGGAATTAAATAATCTAATCCTAAAAAATAAGTGGATCAAAGAACAAATCATGGAAACATTCTATTACCTCATTAAAGAAAATAACAACAATAAAGCATTATAACAAAATTTATGGGATGGAATCAAAGAGGTACTCAGGGAAAATTTATATTTCTAATTGCTTACATCAATAAAATAGAAAAAAAGGCATATCAACGAATTAGAAGGGCAACTAAAAAAACTAGAAAATGAACGAATTAAAAATCCCAAATTAAACATGAAGTTGGAAACCCTGAAAATGAAAGGAGAGATTAATAAAATTCAAGGTAAGAAAACCATTGAACTAAAGAATAAAATTAAAAGCTGGTTTTATGGAGTGGGGAGGAGGGAGAGAGGAGGAACAATAAAACATATGAACCACTTGGTTCATATGATTTAAAAAAAGAAAGAAAAAATTATTAATATTAAAAAATGAAGGGTGCATTTACCACCAATGAAGAAAAAATTAATACAATTGTTAGGAGTTATTTTGCCCAATTATGTGCCAATAAATTTGACAATCTAAAATCAATATCTACTAAAACACAAATTACCCAACTTAACAAAGGAAGAAATAAAAGATATATAACCCAATCTTACAAAAAGAAAATTGAACATGTCATCAATGAACTTCCTAAGAAAAAATCTCCAAGATTGGATGGATTCTCATGTAAATGAGAAATAAAGAAAAATTAATACCAACACTATATAAATTATTTGGAAAGAAGGCAAAGTTCTACTAAATTCCTTTTATGTCACAAATATGGTGCTTATACCTAAATCAGGGCCAAAACAGAGACAGAATATTATAGACCAATACAAGAGAGTTCCTTAAAATGATAAATGGTACCTAATTAAAGCAATCTGGTATTGGCTAACAAAGTTATGGATCAGTAAGGTAAATCAGGCACAAATTACATTATAGCAATGATCAATAGAGATCTAATATGTGATAAACTTAAAGATCTAAGCTTTTGGAACAAAAACAATACTTTTTAGACATCTCCCATTTTTGCATATAAATTAGACTATATATATATTTTTTTTTTCAAAAATTCCCAATGTTTTCTTCCTGCCAATTGTTTTTCTAAGAATTCCTATTCTCCACAGCTCTATGTTTCTACCAAATTAAATCACAATTCTTTCATGAACACTCCTGTGATTCATCCTAGTAGGAAGTGGTGTCTCTGGTGATAGTCTCACAATCTTCCATATATGAGTAATTTGTACATTTTCTTTCCTCTACTAAACTACAAATTCAGTGAAGGCAATACTGTCCACTTTTAGCCCCCACTTGACCTACCTAGATATGTACATACTTAGCACTAAAAAAGAAAAAAAATCAATTAAATGCAAAATATGACAAGATAACACCAGAGTTAACTAGGGATGAAAAGTACTTGCTATGAAATATATATATCTTCTTAAAAAGCCTTCATGATTAATGCATTGCCCTTAGAACCAGGAAAGATTTGAGTTTAAATTGTATTTTCAATGCATATCTAAATGTTCAATTGCATATTAGCTTTTGCACTTTGGTTTCATCATTTATGAAAATGTGAAGAATGTCCATAGTAACTACTTCATAGGACTACTATGAGATCAAAAGAGATTTTATACACACGTACACACACATATCTGTATCTCTTTATCTATTAATCTAAACCTTAAGGAGCTTTATAAATGTCAGTTGTATTTATTCTTACTGGTATTGTAAGAGTTTTACAATACCATAATCTCATTCATAATGCTTAGTTTCCTGTCAATCACAATCCAAGGAAATCCTGGCTAGTTGTACAATCTCTATTCCTCTACAATATCTACATTGAGTTCTTGTTTCTACTCTGATGAATTGAACTGGACAAGGAAGGTAGGAATCTCTAAGTCCCACTTTTTCCTGATCCTTGAGCCTAAAAGACTATTCTTTTCCCATAGTACTTTCTCTATTTTCCTATGAATTCATATATTCTGATATCAACTTGTATCTTCTTTTTATCCAAGAATAAAAACATCTCCTAAGAAAAAGGCACTCCACCCATTCTAAATATATATACAATTTGAAGATACCATGAACCTAAAAGTCACAAGCCTAACCAAGGCACCCAGCCATTCTGGAGATACCATGCTAAACTCATAGAGATATAGAATGCCTGGGAAGAGGACAATAACACATTTCTTCAAAGTACAGCATGTTCTCCTTACCCCTATTAGGTGTAAACATTAGGGAGGAAAAGCAACCTATTGCTAGAGAGATGGAAAGATCCATGGAGAGATTCAAAGAACAAGAATATATGAATATATCTTAATTTGATTTTTTAAAAGTAACTCTTCAATAACAGAATTCAGATTTTTTTTTTTAATTTTCATTACTCACTTGGTATTTTCCATGGTGTCTTCCACATAGGAAGGCCTTAATAAATGAACATTGAAAATTAATGACAACCACACTTCCTTCTATCATGTGTATTTGGAACTTTGTGAGATACCTCCTTGAAGAAGATTGTTGAGTGGAGCAAGATAAAGATCTCAATGATCATGAAAATACTATTATTTTTAAAAAGTAGACACGGTTTGTTTATGCTTAAGTTTACTTCCTTGATATAGGGAGAGATTCTAATGGCATTGACAGTAACTTTTTAGAGTATCACAATACTTTTAAAAGAGTATAATAAACAAAACAAACTACATATCAGTTCAGTTTTTGCAAAGCATAATAAGCATATCATCTCATTCACTCATTCCTTGTAATAACCCTTGTAGATAGATACTAAAATTATTTCCATTTTATGCATGACAAAACTGAGGTTCAGAGAGGTTGAATGATTTGCCCAAGGTCACTTTGCTAGTCATTGAGATGGAATTTTAATCCAACTTTTCCTGTTGTCTACTCTAGCTCTCTATCTAAAATTCCAGCTTGCTTGATTCATTCCAAATTCAGATGGCCACTTTAGTGGAAGATTTAATCCCTTCAATATAAAGTGACTTTCTGGATCTAAAGAATGGACATGTGAATTATTTTAATAAATGAAAATTTTCAGAGAATTTATTTTCTTATGTTTATTTGAGGAGAGAATGCTTTTATCATTGAAAATATGGAATGTGACATATTGTTTATGTTAGATAATCCACAACTGAATAGAAGAAAAATGAAATTTTCCCTTTTTTTTTTTCGGCAGAAAAAATAAATTCAAAAAGTATCCTTTCCTTCTGTTTGCCCCTACTTCAAATCTTTTTTTTTTTTTTTTTTTTTTTTTTTAATCCAGGGAGAAAGAATAAACATCAGGGAAATGCTTGTTAATACACAAATTGCCTTCACATTTTGTTAGCATACATCATCTTGGAAAAGTCAATTCACTTTGACTTTCACCAGTTAAAGTGCATTCTGATATTTGATACATGAACATACAGTCTCTAATTGACTTATTAACACATTGGTAATTTTTCTTTGACTCTTCAAAACAAGCAATTAAATTTTCTCACATTCAAATATTGGTTTTGTTCTGAACCTGAATATGTCCTTATCATGTATTTCTACTATCACAGAGAAAATTTAATTCTCTTTGATCGACTAACCTGGGTAACATACTTCATCCCATGACAAAGCTTCTATTAACATGCAAATGCTTAGCTTCAGGGGGGAAACATATTGGTTGGAATTTTGAATATTTGAATTTATAGCACATTGGTTCATTCAATGAAAATGTAGTGAGCACTAAGTATGTGCCAGACACTCTTCTGGGCATTTATTTAGACTCCTAGAACTGTGTTCTTGGCTGGAAGGAATCTTGGAGATCACATATTCCAAAACATTTATTTCATAACACCCAGTTGTCTGTGAAAGATAGCAGTTTTTAATAGGCAAAATTCTGGCTCTGAAGTTAAAAAGATATGGGTTCAGCTACTGAACCCATGAGTTCAGAGAAGAACCTCTGATATTTCCAGACTTTATGGCCTTAGGCAAGTCATATGATTTCTTTGAAGATTAATTTTTTCATTGGTAAAATTAGGGTTGGAGTTATTTATTTCACAAAGTAGTTATAAGGCTCAAATGAGAAAATGCATTAAAATGTATTTTGAAGACTTTAAAGTACTATATCAGTATCTGTTCTTACTATTATAAATGAAGAAACTATAAACCAGGGAGGGGAGAAAATTAGAAATAAAAATAAGGCTTTTTGAATCCTTTTCTAGTTGTTTTTCCTTCATTCTCAAAAAGGACCATGACATCAGGGAGGTGATGCCATAACATACAAGTGAATTAGATTGAAGTGAGAGAGGGCTATGCAAAGTCACCTGTCTCACTTTCCTCTCCAGAGCATCTGGTTCCAATGGCCAGATATAGATCAAGATGACTGGAAATGGATCTGAATGAAATGGGAGACCTTGGTCTTTTTAAGCTAAGGTCTTCAATAGGGTTTCAGTTTGAGTAAAGCCACACCCATTCAGTGACTAAGACTAGTTGCAATTGAGGCAAAAAAAATCTTCTTTTTCGCTTAGTTCCTCCCCCTCAAAGGAAAAAAATCTAAATTAATGAATGAGTGAATCTGGGAGGGGAAAAATCCTTTGGGTTTCTGGCCAAAGTAGAAATAAATGTTATTTACATTCAATTTGAGTCAATCAGGTCCCAAACAGTGACCAAATAGGGCTTGGTCTAGGAGCTAGTAGTTTATCCTTTATATGATATTGTTTTCCTTTAAATTGTGTTTAACAAGATCTGTATTAAAGAGATGCCTATTGTCTAGTTCCATTCCCATAAGAAATTATCAAATGAGGGTAGGATCATCATTTGGAAAAATGACAACATTGAACAATTAAAGTGGGCTGATCCACTGTTTCCTCCCTCTGATCTTGCCTAAATATTTTTTGGTTCTTGAATTTTTGCTTTTTGTTTGAATGTTTATTTTTGGTCTGAATGAATGAGTTTTTAAAAAGATGAAACTCCCTATCTAAAGATACTTCCATTATATATAATTAAGGAACTCCTGTCTCACAATCTAACAGAATTGGTTATGGCACATTTAGATGTTTAAAAAACTTTCTCACTCTATGAAGTTAGTATGTATTAGGATTTGAACATAAGTCCCAGTGTTGCAGTTGAAAAGAGATCCCAAAAGGTTGGGGAGATATCTCAAAAAAAATTTGCTGGCTTGAACCCATCTCTAAGTCAAGGGGCAACATTTATTATAATGCTAATTGAAGCAGGCTATGTTCCAAAAGGATTTAACAAAGAACCAAGAGCAAGAAGATAAATGTATAGCTAAAAGAGAGATCAGGTACTTCATGTCACTGATATGCTAAATATATGGCTTACAGGTAGAATTGAGGAGTGGTCTGATATGCACCTCAATATTGAATTTTATGATTTAGTCTGGTAACCATAAAATTACTTATTACTGACCAACAGACTGTTATCTTGAAGCCAGCATTGTTTGTGGAACTACAGCACTCCCAAAGCCAGGTGGCCTTAGAGTTACTGCTACATCTCCCTAGAAGCTGTATCCCATCAACAGGATTATAGATTTGGAGAGGGACAGGACCTTAAAGGCTATTGAAGTTAAATCCCTTCATTTTACAAATAAGAAAGTAAGGCACAGAGTTTTTAAATAAGATTTTCATAATAATATTTTATTTTTCTAAATACATGCAAAGATAATTTTCAACATTCTTCACAAAACCTTGTTTTCCAAATTTTTCTCCTTCTCTTCCACCTCCCCAAGATAGCAAGCAATCTGATGTAGGTTAAAAATGTTCAATTCTTCTAAACACATTTCCATATCCATTATGCTGTACAAGAAAAAAAGATCAAAAAGGAAAAAATACACAAGAAAGAAAAAATAAACAAGCAAACAACAATAAAAAAGGTAAAATTACTATGCTTTGATACACATTTAGTCTGCATAATCCCCTCTCTGGATTGGGATAGCACTTTCCATCACAAGTCTATCTGAATGGGCACAAAGATTTCTAAAAAGCAAGCCCAGAGTCATATAGCTAGGAAATGTCTGAAATAAGATTTGGACCTAGATTTTTTCTGACTCTAAGTCCATTGCTCTATTCATCATTCAGCTTTTCCTTCTACCTTCTAAAGTATATAGCACAGTTAGCCTACAATCAAAGAATGATAGATTACAAAAGCTATGAGAGTTTAGAGATCATCTGAACAAATTCACTGAACAATTGGAACTGGTTTGAAACATTTCATTGTTGAAGAGAGCCATGTCCATCAGAATTGATCGTCATATAGTATTGTTGTTGCCATGTATAATGATCTCCCGGTTCTGCTCATTTCACTCAGCATCAGTTCATCCCTTTAATAGGTGGGGAAACTGAGGAGCAGAAGAATGATGTAGTCACATGCTAATTAATGGCCAAGCTGGGATATAAACCTGGCTTCCCTAATTCAGGAACTATCTGCCTTTTAAAGCTACTCTCCTGTCATTGTTCCTCAAATACAGCATGTTTGTTTTTATTTTCACCACTCTACTTATATTATTACTTCTGACTAGAGCTCCCTATTCCTTCCTATCAGCAAAGCCATGTTGGAAATCCATGTCTCATCTACCTCAAAGCTCAATTCAAGGCCTACTTTCCTGAATTTTTCCCTGCTAATTCTAACCATAATAGATTTTTTTCTTAATCTATCAGTTTTATAGCACTTAATAGCCCTAGTAGTTTAATGCTTACATTACCAAAAAGATTGCTCACTTATTGACCAGAAATCTTGTCTTGTTCTTCCACATCCTTTCCTCTTTCCAAATAAAATACTTTTCCTAGATTACATATAGTCTGATGACTGTATGAAGATAGTTAGAACATGTTCCGAGTACAATAGAAGTGTCAAAGTTCAGTAGAAAAAGCTCAAGATTTGAAGGATTTATATTTTTATCTTGCTTCTTCTACTCATGTATAAAGGAGCTTATGTATTCAGGCATACAAGATGACTCACAAGATGTTAGACAAATCATTTAACTTCTCTGGTCCTTAAATTCCTAATCTATAAAAAGTCTGAACTAGACTACTACTACAGTTTCTTCCAATTGTTTCTCTAAAAAAAAAAAAAAGTTCCCTTTTGGCCTTTAGGGTTGACTGTAGGTAAAATTATGTTTATTTTTAGAACTGAAGCTAAACAAATACTCCCCAAACTACCCACTCTTTCTTTTTTCCTTTTTTTTCCTGCAAAAATTTTATTTTATTTTCCTTATTAAAGCTTTTAAGTTGCAAAACATACATATGAGTAATTCTTCAACATTGACCCTTACAAAGCTTTCCGTTACAAATTTTCCCCCCTAGTCCTCACCCTCCCCTAGATGGCAAGAAGTCCACTACATGTTAATTATGTTAAAATACTTGACAAATCGAATATATGTATACATATTTCCATACTTATCCTGTTGTGCAAGAAAAATCATTTCTACAAGGAAAAAAAATATCTGAGAAAGGAAACCCAGTGCAAGCAAACATCGACAGAGAGCATGAAAATGTTATGTTGTGGTCCACATTTCATATCCCTCTCTCTGGGTGTATATGGCTTTCTTCACTGAACAATTGGAACTGGTTTGAAACATTTCATTGTTGAAGAGAACCATGTCCATCAGAATTGATCATCATGTAATACTGTTGTTGCTGTGTATGATGATCTCCTGGTTCTGCTCGTTTCACTCAGCATCAGTTCATGCAAGTCCCTCCAGGCCTCTCTGAAATCGTCCTGCTGGTCGTTTCTTACAGAGCAATAATATTCCATAACATTCATATACCATAATTTATTCAGCCACTCTCCAATTGATGGGCATCCATTCAGTTTCCAGTTTCTAGCCACTACAAAAAGGGCTGCCACAAATATTCTTGCACATGTGGGGCCCTTTCCTTCCTTTAAGATCTCTTTGGGATATAAATCCAATAGAAACACCGCTGAGTCAAAGGGTATGCACAGTTTGATAACTTTTTGAGCATAGTTCCAAATTGTTCTCCAGAATGGTTGGATCCGTTCACAGTTCCACCAGCAATGTATTAGTGTCCCAGTTTTCCCACATCCCCTCCAACATTCGTCATTATCTTTTCCTGTCATTTTAGCCAATCTGACAGGTACTATCCACTCTTTCAGTCATACTATGTGTTCATAATCTCAATTTACAGGAAAAAAAAAGAAAAGAAAAACTAATTTTCATTAGTAGAGGGCACTCAATATACCAAGAAATCACAAGACTCATAATCTATCCTTTAAAGTTTGTAGGTCCAGTACATAGAGTCAAGGCTAAAAGTCATCTTCCTGAATCAGACTGTGTGACTCTGGGTAAGTCACTTAACCCTGTTTGCTTCAGTTCTTCATCTGTAAAAGTAAACTGGAAAAAGAAATGGCAAATCCCTCTAATATCTTTGCCAAGAAAGTCTCAAATGGGCTCACAGAGTAGGACATGATTGAACAACAAAAATTGTTCCTTACTGAGAGATATGTAAAGCAATCATGATTATTATTTTCCAGATGAGGAAATGCAGTTTTTGACAAGTTTCATGACTTGACTAAGATCATGTGGCTAACATAATCTAACTTGAATTTCAAACCCACTTTTGCATATGCCAATTCAAGTACTCTATTCAATATACCACTCTTTATGGAAAAATACAAACCACTTTACTTCCTCTCATGATATTCTACAATATTTCAAATCCCTAAGGTTCTAATATTGCCAAGTTCTGTGTTTTTTTAAAAACACACAAAACTTCCCTGTTGTCAAAAGAGCTTGGATCATTCTGAAAAATGATACCAACCATAGGATGCATGACTCACTGCTTTTGTACTCAATGGCTTTGGGTAGGGGAAGACAGGAAATAATAGAGAGCAAATTTACAGAAAATTTTTTTATGAAAGATGAAAATTAGCCTAATTACTATATCAAATAATAGTAAAAATCACTCAAATGTTCCTTGCATAAGTTTTTTTTTAATTAATCAAAGTGGAAGTTGTCACATTGAGAATATAATGATATAAAAAAATGAAGAAAATGGTTTAATAAGGGTATCAAAAGTGGGATGAGAACAAACTGGTATATCCCACCTAGAATTCTAGTCCTAACAGTGCCATTAAGGGATAATGAAAGAACATGATAATTGTCTTCCATAATTCATTCTGAAAGGTCAGGGTGATATGACCAATTTTTTAAATATTCATTTATCATTGATTAATCTACTTAACTTTTTCTTGAATTTACTTATAAATATTTTAAGCTCATTTTAGCTTGACACAGGCACTGTCGCATTAGATAGAATGCTAGATTTGGAGAAGGAAGACCTAAATTGAAATTCTGCTCTGCCAATTATTAGCTGTGAATCTTGGCCCAATCACAAACCTCACTGTTTCTTGAGTAACTTTTTAGATTTATATACAACAAACAGGTTTGAGGGGGATGTAGAGTGGGGGGCTGGAAAAATTAGAATTTTTATACTGAACATTCCCCAAGATCTCCAAATCATGGAGATTCAGGCATTATCAGTTAGAAGTAACAAATACCCTAAGTCTTCATGGCAGATTATGTTATAAAAATAACAACAAAAAAACAAGCAAAGAAACAAAGCAACCTGGTTTTGCTGTGATTAAATCTATGCTTAAAATCCTATGTCAGAACTTAGAACCTATAGAATTTGGGATAAAACATTTAATCTCTCAGTGCCTTGGTTTCTTTAACCACAAAAAGTACAAGATTACACTAGGTAATTTCTGCTTTCTCTTTTCATCTACATGTCTTATGATGATGCTTCTTTTTGCCTAAAAAGAAAAAAAAAATTCTTCTCCAGTTTTTAATGTCTTCTTATTTCAGTATTCTGGTGTTTAATAAGCAGTCCAATTAATTAACAATATTGAACATAGTGAAGAAGATATAGAAAATAGTAGCTGGCAAAGAATAGAATGATTAAAATTGGCATCCAATATTGGTAGCTTTGCAGGGTCAAAGGTATGAATTGTCCCTCCGTGGATGTCCTCTGGTCATATGTGCTCTGTGTGTGCATAATCTATAAGCAATTATTTATCATCTAATACCTGCTTGACCTAGCTCTAGGTTTCAGGAACACAATTAATAAAATGAATCTCTCACACTGTGGTTGTATTCAGGTTCTTCATAAATCTTATAAAGTTCCAGCATTACTGCTGAATGTGTATGGCTATGTGGGAGAATGTTGGTTTTTTTTTTTTTTTTCTTTCAATAGTATTTTACTTTTCTAAATACATGTAAAGACAGTTTTCAACATTCATTTTTTAAAAACCGTATTTCAGGTTTCCTCTCTTCCTCCTCTCCACACAATAAGCAATCTGATATAGGTTAAATAGGTGCTATCCTTTTACATATTTCCATATTTGTTATGTTGTGCTGGAAAAATAAGAGCAAAAAAAATGAGAAGAAAAAAACAAACAAAAAGTTGAAAATACTAATCTGTGATCCACATTCAGCCTCCATAGTTCTCTCTCTAATGTGATTGGCATTTTCTATCCTAGGTCTATTAGAATTGCTTTAAATCATCACATTGTTGAGAAGAGCCAAGTCCATCACAGTTGATCATCACATAATCTTGCTGTTATTGTGTACAGTGTTCTCCTAGTTCTGTTCATTTTTCACTTGTCATCAGTTCATGTAAGTCCAGGCCTTTCTGAAATCAGACTGTTCATCATTTTTTTCTAGTGCTATTATATTATCTTCATAACTTATTCAGCCATTCCTCAACTGATGGGCAGCCATTCAATTTCTAATTCCTTGCCACCACAAAAAGAGCTGTTATGAACATTTTTTGCAAATATGAGTTCTTTTCCTTTTTATTATCTTTTTGAGATACAGACCTAGTAAAGACACTGCCTTATCAAAGAGTGTACACAGTTTAATAGCCCTTTGGGCATAGTTCCAAATTGCTCTCCAGTATGGTTGGATCATTTCACAAGGGAGACTAAGTTTAATGTGTATAGAGAGAGATATCCTATGATTAATTACATGGCTACTGAGATAATTATCTTGTTATGAAATTTCTATCTTGGTAAAAAAAAAAAAATAAAACACCCTGGTTGGGGTTCACGAACTATAATTTGGAAAAGATTCTCAACTACATCATACCTAGAGCCAGGCTCAGTTCACAGAATTGGAAGAAGGAGACAGGGGCATTGCACAAATGGAATGCGGAAAGGCTTCAGGCTACAATACTATGAAGCAGTTCAATTTGTGGGCTTTAGATTGGGAATGGGAAGAGAGACATAGCAGGGAAAAGCTATATAATTTTATTGTCCATATGAGCCTAACTAGGCAGATAGGTAGTACAGTGGATCTAGTGTATAGTCAGTATAGTCAGAAAGATCTGAGTTCAAATCCAAAACTTAATGGATAGCTGTGTAACCCTGAATGAGTAACTCTTCCCTTGTAGGGTTATTGTGCAGATCAAATGAAATAACACTTGTAAAGTGCTTAAAAGAGAGCCTGGAACTTAGTAGGTCCAACTTAAAGGCTTATTTCCCTTTCCTTCTCTGACTTTCCCTTCCCTTCCTTTTCCCTTCCCTAGTTCTATTTCTAAATACTTATCATACTTCAATTTTGCCTTGTCTTTCCAAGATAAAAAGACTCAAATTCTTTATTCCAGAGAGATTACCAGTCACCCAGGACAAGTGATAAGTATCACTGTACATGACCAGCTAAGATTTCAAGTCAATTTTTTTTTCCTTTTTGCTGAGGCAATTGAGGTTAAGTGACTTGCCCAGGGTCACACAGCTAGGAAGTGTTAAGTGTCTGAGACCAGATTTGAACTCAGGTTCTCCTGACTTCAGGGCTGGTGCTTTATTCATTGCACCACTTAGCTGCCCCCTTAAGTCAACTTTTAAGACCATTCAGTTGAGATGGAGAAAGAAATGTGGGGAATTAGAATATAAGACCATATGAAAGGGAACAAGCATTTACACAAGATAACAATGTCAGACACTGCAAAGCACTAATTATAAATATCTCATTTAAGAAGAGAAATCTAGAAAATTGACTGCTGCTTACAGGGTGGAGTTGCTTGAGAATAACAACAGAGATCAGGACAGGAAGGGCCTTTCAGGTATTCCTCTAGAATGGGGATATAGAAGTAATTCCCCATCCCCTTTGTGGAAGTTTCCTTCTTTACCTAATTATTTTTGGTATCCAGGCATTAGGCCCAGTTGTTTCTACCTGCTGAACAGAAAATCCCTTCTGCACAAAATCCTTCTTCCTGATTATGACTCTAACCTGAAATGGAAGACATTTATCTCTTTGATCATTTTAGTTAGTTCTCTCTAATTTCCATTTTATCTATTTGGCAACAAAAACTACACATAGGTAGAAATCTGAGAGCTTGATTCAAGATTCAAAAATAGTTTTCACAAGCCCCGTTTTTCAGTTCTTTCTCTGGAGATAGAAATCTAGTTTTAAATTTGGGAGAGTCTAATAGGATCTTACACTGGCATATACTTTCATGATAAGTCTAGAAGAGAGGATTCTTTAAAAAGGCACTCTTTGGCTCAGTTTCATGTCAAGGAAAGACAAGTAGTCCTGGGTACAAACTCTAATTAGTGTGAAACATTAAGAAAATAACCAATCATCAAAAATTGTTAAGTCTACTACAGTCATAATAGGTATTGGGGATAAATAAGCTGATGGTAGTAATAGTAAAAAAAAAAATTAATAGTAGCAGCAGCAGCAGTAGTAGTAATCATTATAAAAAAAATTACTCTCAAAGAATTTATATTCTATTGAAAAAGACAAAATGTAGATAAAGTATGTACAGGGAGAAAAAAAAGAAAAAAAGATCAGGTAGTTAAAATGTAAGCAAGGGAGGGCACTAGTACAATGGAGGAATCAGATCCTTTATATCAAATATAATGCATATGAAGGAAATGAAAGATGCTGTGACATGGAAGAGAAGAAAAAGTATATTCTAAACAAAATGAATAAACAGTAAAAAAAGATTTCAAGTCAACCTGGTTCCATGATTTCTGAAAGGCCAAATCTAGCTCTCTGGGGCAGAAGCACAGAGGTCTGGAAGGGTAGGTCCTTCCTCTGAAGTATAGAAGAAGGGGCTTTAGAGCAGACAGTAATGACCTAGGGCAGTGGGCACTGAACCTTCTCCTCTGTAAAGTCTCTTCCAGACCTGGAACATCCCCAAGCTGAAGATTCACCTTCCAGAAAACCTTCCTGAACTCATCTATTTTGTCTGCATCCTTTAGGGAAGTCTATATTCTTCTGAGACTACCTTTCAAATCAATCAACAATTATTTATTTTTTGTTTTTCAAGTATCTGGCATTCTGCTACACCCTGAGGGTAGAGACAAAAGTGAAAGTCCCTGACCTCAATTAGTTTATTTTCTAATATGAGATAAAGTATGCAACAACAGATAGATACAGATACAAAATAGACATTATTGGAAAAGGTATTGAGTGTGAGGGAAGGAAGGAAAATGGAAATAGAAAAGGCTTCTCCCTCTCTGAAGGTAGAGGTTCGAACTGAGTCTTGAAAGAAGATGGGGATTCCAAAAAGTTGAACTGAGAAAAGAGAGTATTCCAGATAGGAAAGGGAAGGGATGGAGTGGAAATAGCAACCAGTGCAAAGGTATGATGATGGGAAATGGTGCATCATGTGTGGAGCACAAATAGTCCTAGACCTGAGCAATGTGTAAGAAAACAAAAATGAAAGGGAATGAACATGTAGCAAAGAGTCTTTTTTTTCTTTCTGTCTTTCTTTTTTTTTTTTTACACTCCTTCTGGTTTCAATATTTGTTGATATTTATTTAATTGAATGGACTAGAAAACTAGTGATCCTCTTCTGGCTTATCTTCTTGTTGTTTATAGTCAACTTCTCTCCCTTTAGTCAACTGTACTCCTTTGGAGTTAAAAAAATCTAAGAATAAAAAGAGTTGGATATCCATCAGTGGGTAGAGTGCTAAATTTGGAGTCAAAGGCCCTGGATTCAAATTCTGATTTTATTTCTTGCTACCTGTGGGATGTTGGACAAATCACTTCTCCACTCTAGTATTCAGTTTTCTTATCTATAAGGTTGGAGTAGATGCTCTGAAGTTCCCTTCTACTTTTAAATCTATAATCTCTAAAGATTAGATATGTCTTCTTTTTCCCTTATAACTGGTAGACTTAGCCTGGTGAGACTAGTGATTATGATATTATATCCTTAAGTCAAAATAATTCCAGAGAAAAGTTAAAAGTGATCCCATCATTTCTGGTTTAGCAGGTTGATTGATTTTAGGCAATTATCCAAGATAGATGACCTTAAAGTTCATTTCCAGATTGAAATCTATGATTCAATATGACTCAGGGAAAGAGCAGACTTTTTTTTTTTTTTTTTGCTAGTCCCTCCATTAGATTTACTTTTTTTTAAAATAAATTTTATTGATTTATTTCGTTGTTACATCACCTAAATTTCCTTTGGTATCCTTCCTTCTCTCTCTCTGTCTCTCTCTGTCTCTCTCTCTTTCTCTCTTTTCATCACATAAAACAAGAATTTTTGAAAGAAAAAGGGAAAGAAAAGGGGGGGGGGAATAAGCAAAACTGATCAATACTAAAAATATCTGAATTCATATGTAGTGTTCCATACTCATGGTCCTGTCATATCTGAAAAGGAGTGATTGGGAGGAAGTTGGAGCATTTTCAGCTGAGAGGGAAATTAGGGTGGGGAAGAGAGAGGATTAATACCACAGAAGATCTTGTATATTTCAAAGGGTTAAAGGATTGGGATTTTTCATGGGCAGGCTTTGGATTTTTTTTATTTCTACACTTCTCATAACTTCAGATATTTGTCAATATTTGTTTAATTGAAGAGAGCCAAAAATGAGTGATTCTTTTCTTCTGCCTTGTCTTCCTCTTGTTGAAAATCAGCCTCTCTTTGTTTAGCCATCTGTAAGTTCACTTAGACACCTCAGCAATTATGTGTTCTGACAATTGTGAAATAGTATAATTTTATGAGGATTAGCAAACTATAAGATGGGAGAGCAGTATTAAGTAGTAAGTTTAGGAGAATGGTTCAGGATGTGAAGAAATCATAAGACATTTATCACCAGACAAAGAATGCCATTTAGTGTGAAATACCTTATAGACTCAACCAAATATGACTAAGCAAAGGTGAATCATATATGAAATGTGCTTCTGGGTTTGGGGACTTAAAGTCATAAAGGAGAGAAGGGGAGGGCAGGTCTAGGGAGTAAGGGGAGGGATTTGGGAGAAGTTGGGGAGGTACCAGGTAAGGGCCAAGTGGAGTCTACATGACTGAAATCAGGCTCCAGACAAGATATGCTAATCAAGACAGTCTCAGGAGTTGTTCTGTCTCTGTGTAACAATGAAAATAAGATGGATGAATGGATTAAAATTACTGAATAAAGGTTTCTATTCCACATCAGTTGGAAATTTAGACACCTGGGTACTTAGACAATCAATTACATATGTATGGGATCAAGAAGTGAAGGGTTTTAAACACCAGAAGAAATTATACTCACATCCACCCCCAGAAGCAATGGAGATCTACAGAAGAATGACATGGTCATACCTATATTTAGGGGAAATTATTGCGCCTTCTGTATCGGGGATAAATTAGAGTGAGGAGATATTTGAGGGAGAGAGAATAATTAGGTTGCCATCGAAATAGTCCAGGTGAGTGGTAATGAAGTCCTGTAATAGAAAGTGGTTGTGCAAGTAAAAAGATGGGGTCAGATATAAGAGATATGGCAACATAATAAAAATGAAATGCTTTACATGAGCTATTTTATTTGAGCTTTACAACCTCCTTATGAGGCAGGCACTTCAGGTCTTATATACGTTTTATGAATAAGGAAAGTAAGGCACAGAAAAGTTAGGTGACATAATATAAACCTGATTAAAAATTCAGCATTCCTTCTATTTTGGCAGTCTTTCTGATTCTCAGTTTCTCATCTGTGAAGTGAAATTAATAATCCTGAAACCTCTGGTGATGATTTTTTTTTCAACCTTAAATCCTATAGTGGTACAAATTGGTACAATTCTTATGACTTCATGAAAATTACAACTAAACTGGAGCAATGAAGTGATGCAGTGGATAGAGCACCAATCCTGAAGTCAGGAAGACCTGAGTTCAAATCTGACCTCAGACACTTAACACTTTCTAGCTGTATGACCCTGGGCAAGTCACTTAACTCCAATTGCCTCAGTGCAAAAAAACAAAACAAAAAAAACTAGACTCATTGATATAGAACATTTCCAAAAGAGAAAAGTTCCCTTTTCTAGTACAACTTGAAACTTTCTCAGCAAGTAATATTCTTTCTTTCTTTTTTTTGCTGAGGCAATTGGGGTTAAGTGACTTGCCCAGGGTCACACAGCTAGGAAGTTTTAAGTGTCTGAGACCAGATTTGAACTCAGGTCCTCCTGACTTCAGGGCTGGTGCTCTATCCACTACACCACCTAGCTGCCCCCAAAAGTAATATTCTTTAAGAATGGCCTACACTACTCAAAGGTCAAGTGACTTGACTAAGTCATATAGTCACAGTATGTCAGACATAAATTTGAAAGCAAATCTTCCTAGATCTGAACACACCTCTTTGCACTCCAAATTTATTATGATTCCATAGTAAAGGGAAATTAAAACTTTAAAAAATCATTTAAAATTATATTTAGTTATTAATTTTAATAATTGTTTATTCAAAATATTAGAAATTATATTGTAATTTTCCTTATATTGAATCTCTTTGGCTCACAAAAACCAGTTTATACTGCACATACTACATGTGTATGTGCTTGTAAATTAATGAAAAGGACTTTATTAAACACTTGTACTTATCATGAGAAATTCAAATGCAAAAGCAAGGATAGTCCTTCCCTTCAAGGAGGTTAAATTCTAAAATTTAAAAAAAAAAAAAAAGTAGACAACATATTCAGGGCACTGTAGTCCAGAGACATTTTAATCTAGAAGGTCAAAGTTATGGTAAATAAGCCCTTGAGTAGTTAATTGACAAACCTCTTCCAAGGAAAATGGAAGAGTTGTTTTTCATCATAGTTACAGAAGTGCAGGCGAAGTGTGGTGGGGGAAGCTAGGGCAGCAAGATGGTTGTCAAGGCATGAAAGAAAAAGACTGGAGAATAGAGAGTCAAGTGAAGCAGGCTTACTTGCCTAAAGTAGTAGACCAGATGAGGCAATTTCCAATCAGTACAATATGTATTCAGGACAGAATTGAACTAATTATTCCTTTGGTTTTGCCCATAATTGTGTAGAAAGTAAATTTCTCCTCTCTTCTCTGTTTTCACAATTTCTAACATTTGAAATTATATAATTCCACTGTGATAATTGCTTATCTTCACAGTGATTGTTAGTGTTTGAAAACTTAAAATGTTTTTCACATTTTCATTTTTAAACTGTTTTTAAGAGAGCAACTACAGTGAAAATACTTGGTTAGTTTCAATTTTCATATGGAAATATTCATCTCCATTTGAAGCTGTAAAAGCATTTTATTCCAGCAACTGACACCATCTTAGTTTCATGGTCTTTGTTATTTAATAGATTTTTTGGCCAAAAAATTCAACACCAAATGGTAGCTTCCTGATAATGAATTTTCCCATTTAGCTAAAACCATTCTTCAGAAACCAAATACAGTCTGTTACTCAGATCATACCTTGAGCCTTTCTAACATGGCAGCAAATACTGATTTTATGCATTTCTGATACAGCTTTTGAGAACCCAGGATCATTTCCAAGTCCCATTGAAGACCCAGAAGACAAATTTATGGAATATCAGTTTAGTACTAGGGTGATTCTAAGGGCATAATGGTAGAATTTATTTGTTTGTTTGGGATCTTGTCCAGTTTAGTAATTTCTTTAGAAATAAAAGTTGGGCTTTGGATCATAAGCCCCTTGAGGGCAAGAATTACCTTATGCCTCTTTTTTTGTATACATATAACAAGAATAATGATAATGGCTAATATTTATTTAGTGCTTACTACATACCAGGTACTATGCTAAGTTTTTTGTAATCATATCTCATTTGATTCAACAATTCTGGGAAGTAGGTGCTATTATTAACCCCAAGTCATGGATGAAGAAACTTAAGCAAAAAGGTTTGTTAAATGATTTACCTAAGGTCATTCAGCTAATGTTTAAGGTTACATTTGACTTAAGGTCTTCTTGATTCCAGTCCTAGTGCACTATGCACTGTACTACCAAGGCTGTTTGGTTAAGCACACTGCTTGGCCTATTGTAATAAGCAATTAAAAAATATATATTTTATTGATTGATGTTGTGATTGATTAAATGTCAGTAGAACAAAGTGAACAGCTTGTTGAACATGGGGCAGAAAGATCTGGATTCAGATTCTACAGGAAAGGTATTAGCTATGTGACCATTGTCAAGTTTCTTAATCTCTCAGCCTCTTTTTCCTCAGTTTCCTCATCTGTTATCTGGGGATAATAATACCTACAATTATATACCTCACAGAATTGTAAATCTCAAATGGGCTACTATTAGTAAAGCACTATACTACCTTTCCATTGACATATAATCATCAATTAGCCAATTTCTATATTAAATCTGTCTTTATTTATTTATTTTTGTGAAGCAATTGGGATAAGTCCCACAGGGTCACAGAGCTAGTAAGTATTAAATTTCTGAGGTTGGATTTGAACTCCTAACTTTAGAGTCATTGCTCTATCTACTGTAACATCTACTTGCCCCAAGGAGCTAGGGAAATAATAACTCCCATACATGTTTTGGGTACCATCATAGTGATAATTTTGAAGCAACTTTCTTTTGGGTAGTAGCTATAATCTATCTTAGAACAACATTTCTATATATTACAAATGGCCTACTGGCCAGAGACCAAGCAAAAAAGATTCTATTCAAACAACCAAATAGTCTTTAGTAATTAAATTTGGAATGTACTGAGCAGCCCCTAGTAGGAAACAAACTCTTCTCTGACATAACAAGAGAGCAATAAGAGTCTCAAGATGGAATTAAATTCAGCCAGTCTCAGGCCATTTATATAAATGTTGCTAAAGCAAATTGAAGCAGGGTCAAAATCTAATTATTGTGGCTTTCCAGACTAGAGAATAAAACTTTTAAAAAGGAAGGGGGGTGGGGTTGTTTGTGTTCACTGACAAAAATGACAATCCATAGGCAAGTAAATTCTTTTTAAAATTATGAATTGTATTCAAAAGTACTAGGTTTGTTTTAAAATTTTATTAGTTGTTAAAAAAAAAACAAGAAGTTCATTATTATTAATTATATTATTATCTTACACTTTTGGGAACATTTTACAATTCTCCCTTCCAACAGTAAGGGAAAAAAAAGATGGATATCTTTCATTAGTAGTCCTAATTTATTGTGGACAGGTTCTTTTTATTAAAGTAGGGTTTTTTTTTTAAAGGCAGGGAGGTGAATGCTGTAAGGAATATAACTTTTTCCTATTGACTTTGATCTTTTTTTTTTCCTTCTTAAAAATTATTCAATTTGACCTTTTGTTGAAGGATTGTCTCACTCTAGAAAGTCTGGCCAACACTCAGAATCATATCCCAGAAGCCAGCAGATAATTTGGGATGTTGAGAGCCATTACTTTTGCACAACCAGGATGTCAAGGTAAAAGCAGTTGTCAATTACTTTTAAACATTTGCCATTATTTCCTATGTCCTCGAAGAACATTAATAATTCACCACCAATTTTGCTTTTCTCCTGGATGATTCAAATGTTACAGTTTGAATGCTGTTTATTTATTTATTTTGCTATCCTGTATACAATACAAAGTAGCTCAGGAAAAAGTAGGTTAGTTTTTAGGAAGTAAATAATTACTTTTTCTTCTAGGTTCAAAACAATAATAAATCATTTGACAATTTTTCTTAACATTAATTTCTCAGACAGTTTTGCTCTAAGGAACATTATTTAACTTGGCTTTCAATAAGGGAAATTGCTGATATGCCATTGTCTTATCATCTTTACTTATTTGTGAGTTTTTCATCTGTATAAAGTGTCAGAAAAATAAAATTTTAGGATTAGGGTTATTCTAGTATATTTAAAAATTGCTCCATTTTGGTGTTTTGTTTTTTAATAGACAACACATCCAAAGTAAGATAAAGCAGAACAAATTCAAACTTTTGCTTTCAATTGTTTCCCAGTCCTTATCTCCACCAGAATTTTTCCACTTAAATTTCTTACCGTTACTGCAAAATCATCAGGCCCCAAACTGGACTACTTCAGGCTTCTATTCCCCCTGCCTTGAATAACTGACACAGAGACTTCCCTTCTCACTAATCTTTCTATTTCTTTATCTATCCTGGTCAGAATCATACACTAATCTTCAAGATTGCCTGAGGAACACAGAGAAAATAAGATTGGATATTTTCTCTAAATAAGAAAGGTCCAGGGAAATTCCTCCCTTCCCTCACTCTCAAATTTTGCTATCTTGCCCCTGCCCTACTTAATGTAAGCAACAGTCATCCAGTAACCTTCCTCAAGGGCAATGACTTTTACCTCTCAGTATTCAATCTTACCAGGATTGCTTGAAGAGACCAGACCATTTGAGTTGGAGCAGAATAGAAACATTAGCATCAGTTCTAAAACAACTAGGATCTTTTCAAAAAGGAAGTGGGGCAGAAGAGGACCCTGTGGAAGATTTAAGGGGTCATGATGTCTTACTTCAACACTCTAAGGACTAGGAAAAACAAGAAGGACTAGATTTACTCTGCAAAGCCTCAGAAGATAGAACTCAGAAAAATTCTGAAACTGAAGAAAAGCAGATGACAGATTAGTGGAAGGAAAACTTTATAACAATTAAAGCTGTGAAAAACTGAAAGAGGCTGCCTAAGAAGGCAAGGAACTGCTTTTTTCTGAGGATAGTTAAGCAGAGGCAGAGTGATCACTTTAGAGGAATGTTACAAGGAATAAACTTTGTCATATATAGTACAGAGTAAAAGTGTGATATCCCTTCCAATTCTAAGATGATACTTGAAGTATCAAAAGAAAGAAAAATCCAGTTGAAGAACCTTGGACATAAACAAATCAACAGGGAAGAGATCCATGACAAAAAGAAAAATGGCCTCCAGTTAGATATCAAAGAATAAATGCTGCAAAACAAAGGAAAGTGAATCAACATTTGATGATGCAGAACACCCTTCCAAAGAAGGAAAGAAACAATACCAGAATTTTCTGAGTGGTTTCAGAAAGAAAGAAAAAATGTGAAAGAATATATGGCCTATACACAGCAGAAATAATCATCAGAATAGATAAACTTGGATCTATTATGACATCAAAGAAACAATACAAAGAATAACTGGGAACGCAAACACACAGAAGTAAAGGACAATCTGGAAGAAGAGCAACAAATTAATAATGTTAAAAGAAAAAATGAGAGCAAAATATGTTGATTTTGAAGGCAGGATTCATAGAGATAAGTTAAATTTTATAGATCTCCCAAAAGAATATATATTTTAAAAAAATTGAACAACAAAAATATAGTAATTGCATTTATATAGCACATAGTTGTGCTAGGCACTTTACAAATGCTATCTCATTTGATTCTCACCACTCTAGGAGGTGCTTGCTATTATTATGTTCATTTTTCAGTTGAAGGAAATGAGTCAAGCAGAAGTTAAGTGAATTGCCAAAGCCCAAATATCAATGGCCATGTTCCAACTCAGGTCTTCTTGACTCTAGCATTCTATACACTGTGTCACCAAATGCTTTAATTTCTTAATGCAAGAAATAAAACTAGAAAATAGGCTGAACTACTTCTAAACATTGGAAATAAAGCATAAGTCCAAACAAAATACAGATCACCTGCAAAATAAATAAATAAGAACAAACAAAAACACTGCTACAAATTTTGAGAAATACAAGATTAAGTTTAACAATTCCAAAGAAATTCCATAAGTGAGAAGTAATTTTAAACATAAAAGAAAGGAAATTTGAATAACAAAAGACTACCATTTAGCCACTTAAAACTACAGAATGGATAGAATGATTTTTTTAATTTTCTTTTTTTTGCTGAGGCAATTGCCCAGAGTCACACTGGTAGGAAGTGTTAAGTGTTTTGATTTGAACTCAGGTCCTCTGACTTCAAGACCGGTGCTCTATCCACTGAGCCAACTAGTTGTCCCTAGGATGATATTTTTCAAGGGGCAAACTGAGTCTAACCTTTCATTAATGTGAATGGACATTCAATTTAAATAAAAAGTGTTTGAAACATTCTTAGAAAGAAATCTAGATATATATGTTTTTTCTTTTTGCAAAATCTCAGAAGCCAAGGACAACAACAAAATAACAAGAGACTATTAAGAGATTTATTTCTAAAAGAACACAAACTAAATAGGGGAAGAAATGACATTAGATAGAAGTCATGGTGAAGAAATGGGCATGGAGCATCATGGATAACCTTCACAACACTCTGCTTACAGGTTAGTACTAAATTACAGAATAAAAGAAAGAAGAAGAGTAAATAGAGGAAAATATATGATACCCTAATCAAGTCAAAGGTAACAATGAAGTGAAAACTCCTATAGTCACTAAGGACAAAAAAAATCTCTAAGAAAAATTGATGAGAAGAAAAAGAGAGGGAAAGAAATGTAGAGGTGGGGGTATAGAGAGATAAACTCATTTCTGTGGCAGGAGCAAATACACTGATTAATGCTCCCATGAGAACATTCCTTCTATGAAGGAAGATGGAGCTCTTAAATGGGTATAATCTGAAGGAATGTAGTGCTTGAAAAGATCACTTATCCTGATTTAAGAGAAAAAAATCCCTGAGGGTAACTGACATCTTGAAGACTTGGGGGATTGATCCAGGGAGGAGATTTCATGCTAAAAAAAAAAAGGGGGGGGAGGAGGAATAGGAGTGGAAAAAAATGACAAACATTTTTTCATAAATTGAAGCTTATTCAGGCCTTTGTGGCATTTTTCTAGATCTGTGCCATTTGTTTATATTCTTTAGCACAGATGTTCTACAAAGCCTTTCCCTCATTTTCAATAACAAAAATCTAATTTCCTTCTCTGAAAATTGAATGTCATATCTATTTTATAAGGGAAAAGGTCATCTACTTTCATGGAGTAAGATCCCTAACTTGTGGCCTTCTGGAGTACTGCTACTAAAAACCAGTGAAGTCATATTCCCTTCCCTCCCCCACAAGATGTTATAAATGCTGGTTCTTGGTAGCTGTCCCTTGGACCAGGGCCAGATGGAGATGACAGGATGGAGGTTTTTCGCCCCTATGATACTAGATTCAGAGAGTTCTTTTTAACTTGCTTATAAACCAGAAAACCCTGCCGTTAGCTGGGTTTTGGGCCCTGGTGTTGAGGCCTGAGAAGATGCAACACTAACAATGTGCTGAGAATTACAAATTTCTAACAACAAAATTGGATGTCCATGCTATCCTACAGCTTGTGATTTATTATTAAGTAGGATGTGGAGGAAAAAATGAAATCACCTAAGTAGGATGAAATATTTTAAAAACATAAGAATGATTTTTAAGTACTGCACTGCTGCAATACAAAACTGGACAAGAAATTACTATATCACTCTTAAATATGATTAAAAATCTGCTAGTTAGCTTCATTGCACAAGTAGATTACATGACTTTGCTGCAGAACTCTATGGCTTCAAAGAAAAATACAAGGATCCAGTCAAGAACTTTGTTTCATTATTTATTTCACTCCCCAGGTTTCTTATTGATGTTTATAATAAAGGAAATCACCTACATGCTTATACAAACTAGGAAGAGACAAGAAACATTTTTCTTACCTGGGGATTCATTTCTGTCGCTTTTCAAAGGAATCTTTTTAAAATAAATAATCTAACTAAGTAGCAAATATTAAGTCAAATACTGGACCTAGTCAATACCATCCTCTTTAAAATAAAGATGCATAATTCATTAAGAGACTAATAACCTTGATTTAGAACATGTCTGGGGATTAACGACAGGCTGGGGTTTATGGCACCTCCATCAGCTCTGCTCTTTGTAATCAGCTTCTCTCTGCCTCATATAAATCACCCAGAATTAATTGCTTATATGTATCTCTGAATTTATGAATATCAACAAAGCAAAGTTACTCTACTGTCTTAACTGGATTTGGGTTTTAATTTCAAAAGGCTTGTATCATCTAGTTTGCAAACCTAAATTAGATTTCTGATGGGGGAAAAAACAGTAGTAGAAAGAATCTTTCTACAAGGTATAGTACAATTTCATGATTTAAGGTGTTAATAGAGATGGTAGATTACTTACATCTGTCTTCATCTGAAAAGTTGAGATATAACATCATTGTACAGCAGAAGGACTTGAATGTGAACATCATATTCCTCCTTTTATGTTGATTCCTCTGCAGGCTGACATTTTCTACTTAATTATATGAGTTAAAAAAAAAAGAAAAAAAAACTCATGTTGATATGCTTTCTCTTTTCCAGAGGAATTGGACTCCTCCTTATATATTACTAATGTGAAAAATATTTCTAGGGAGTTGAGAGCTAGTGAGGAAAATGCTTTATTTTATTGTTCAGAAAATTTATTATACTGTTTAAATTTAACTTTATGTGATTAGGAATTGTTTGAACTGAAAATGTTATTCTGATTTCAGTAACATGATAACAAGAAATTTTGGTTTCCCTTGTTCCTGGTTACACTCAAAACATTTATGTTTTGGGTCCACTCCCCCAAGTCTTATTTTGAGTCCACTCAAGCTTATGTTTTGGGTACCTTTGTGTTTTGCCTTTGCCCAAATTTTATTTATTGCTCGTATTTACTAATATCCATCTCAATCTACCTTGTTTTCAAGATGCCCTCTAGAAACCAGAGTCTAGGTTAGAGGCAGCCACATCCTTTTTGACTTACTCTCTCCTACAAAAAGTCTTAAGAAATATCTTTCTAAAACTCTTTCAGATATTAGGGTTCTTCCTTATGACTAACAGTAGTTTTCCAACTAAGATGCTCAAATTACCCTGATTGAAATGGGTCTGCAAGGAGATATTAGGACAGCTAGGAGGCACAGTAGGTAAACTTCTAGGCTTAGAGTCCAGTGACTCTGGGCCCTTTTTGCTTCAGTTTCTTTATCTACAAGATAAGCTGGAGAAGGAAAAGTCTAACCACTTCAGTATTTCTGACAAGAAAAGTCAAAAGGAGGTCATGAAGAGTCATATATAACTGAAAAATTACTAAATAAGAACAAGAAGTAGCAGGTATTAATTATCATGGTTACATCCTATTAGGTGCTATGGATTTTTAAATACAAAAAATATGGGATTTATTAAAACAAACAAAACATGCTTGAAAGACCTTTTGATCATAGATTACTGAATCTTAGAGCTAGAAGGAAACTCAAAAACAATCTGGTGAAAATCCTCATTTTGTGAATATGGAAAATGAATCCCTGAATGGGAAAACAATTTCCCTAAAAAAGTGAAGTTAGGAAGTTTAGAGAGACATCTTGGCTATATCCTAAAGAGATCAAATAAAAAAAGAAATGACCCCCCCCCACGCACATACACATGCACCCACACCCACACATACACTTGTGTGTATATGTATGTATATATATATATATACTTATATAAATTTATATAATTAGACTGTTGTAGCAAATAGCTCTAGGATTGTGTCCATCAATTGGAAAATGGATAGATAAGCTATGGTATATGCATGGAATATTATAATGTTGTAAGAAATGATGTATGGGATGGTTTCAGAGAAACTGGGAAAGATGTATATAAACTGTTGCAGAGAGAAATGAGCAGAGCCAGGAGAATAATTTATAAAATAACAGCATGTGAAAACAATCAACTTTCAAAGATTTAGGAACTCTGATTGGCACAGTGACTAATCATCCTTGGAATGTTGATGAAGCATGCTAGCTACTTTTGGCAGAAACATAGAGGACTGGGGTGAAAACTGGGACATACATGTTTTAGACTTGGCCAATGAGGTCATTTGTTTTGTTTGACTACATATATTAGTTACCAGGGTTTGTTTGTTTGTTTGTTTGTTTGTTTTTCTTTTCTCAGTTGCTGTAGGAGGGGAAATTGAGAAGAATATAAATTTATTTTAATTGAAAAAAATAAATATTTGGGTATGGTCAAATTTTTGCAGGTGTTAAATATCAGCACATTAGTACTTGATTTAATAATAGCATCAGGGTCATACATACCACTACTGATAGATCACTGTTTATAAAGCATGAAACTGACAATGCTCTGCTATTAAGGGATCACAGCAAGCTGAGAATTTCTATTTAGCTTCTAGCAGATCAGTGTGATCAAAATATTTACATTTCAGCAATAGGTTTATACTTTTTTCCCTTCAAATACAGCACTGCTTTATTTATTTTTCAAAAATGTAAACAATTTTAATCACAGGTTAAAAATTTTACTATGAAATTTGTTGGAAACTGAAAGCAGGTCAAATCTTGGACAAATTGTAATTTTCATATCTCAAAGTAATATATATAGAATATTAAAATTGGTGTCAGATAACTTGGAATCTGACTTGGGAAATTTTACCTAAAATTCTCTGAGCCTCAATTTTCTCATCTTGAAGCCTTCTCACCTTCTCTGAACAAGATTATACAACATCATTCCAATATTAATGTCTTTAAGCACTTAGCCTAAGGCTTATAAGCAATTGACTAAGATATATTCTCTTCTAGTCAAGGCATTTACATAAAATTAGAGTAGGATGATTTTAACATTACTTTTATTCTTGCAAGTATGTACAAAATATATAAAAGGCAATATGGTAAAATGTTCATCTGTCAATAACCATTTATTAAGTGCCTACTATATGTCAGGTACTGTGCTAAATAAGTATGAAGAAACCCAAAAGATAGCCCCTACTCTATACCCATAGCTTATTCTTTAATGGGGGAACACCACATTCTAACAACTATATATAAATAAAGTTTTATTAAGGATAAAAGTACAGAGCTGACTGTAAAGACTGGAAAAAATGGGGTTTAAGGCTCCCCTCATTTAGGTAATAAAGTATGACTTTAGATAAATTACTTAACCTCTTTGTACTTGGTTTCCTCCTCTGTAAAATGACAGTTGCAAAGACCCCAGTTATTGGGGCAAGGACTTATCATTTGACAAAAACTGGAAAGCATTTGGTAAAACTAAGTGTAGACCAACATTTCACAGCATCTATCAAGGTAAGTTCCAAATGGGTATATGATTTAAATATAAATTTAAACATAAATATATTTACAATTTAATATATATTAGAATATAAAATATAATATGATATAACAATAACATAAATAAATATAAATCATAAGCAAATTAAAGGAGCATGGAAGAAAATACCTATCAGATACATAAATAAGAGAAGAGTTCTTGACCAAACAAGAGATAAGAGAGATTCATAGCAGATAAAATGAGGTTCAGAAAGAAAAAGATTCTGAGATAATATTTCTTTGTTGAAACATTAATTGAGCTCATGAGATCGTCACTAATGGAGTAACTTTTGATTCTATTCTTGTATCTTCATAATTTCAATGATTTCATTAAAAAGTAAATCACTTTTGGTTCATTGGAAAAATCCAATGTTCTGTATCTGTTATGAATGAATCAATTAACAAGAATTTATAAATTCTTTAATATGTACAAAGGGAATGTGCTATGTACTGTAAGACATACAAAAAAGAGGGAAAAATAGTACAGGCCCTCAAGAAGTTTACATTTTAGTATTGGCAACAAGAATTACATAAAAATACAAAGTATATTAAAAGTAGATGGAAGCTAAACTCTGAGAAGGCACTAAGCAACTAGAATTTCCTAAAGATCACAGCCATTAAGCATTTATTAAATACTATCTTTGTATCGAGAATTATGCTAAGTACTAGGGATAAAAATGAAGTTTAAAAAAAAATCTATTATCCCTTCCCTCAAAGGACTTACATTCTAATGGAATAACAGCTAGTATTTATATAGCAATTTACAATTTGCAGAGTTTTACAAATATCTTATCTGATCACTAAAACCATCCTATAAGCTAGGCATTTTACAGATGAGGAAACTAAACTAAGACTGAGACAGGTTAATTAATTTGCCCAAGGTCACATAGCTAAATGTTTGAGATTAGATTCAAACTCAAATTTTCATGATTCCAAGTCCAGAGTTCTCTATCCATTAAAATAGCCTGGGGCTTTCTATAAGAGATGTCATTTAATCTTGAAGGAAAGCATTAAGTCTTGAAGGAAATCAAGCATTCTAAAAGGCAGAGATGGCAGGGGAGAGCATTCCAGACAAAAGCACATAGAAATTGTTTGTGAAGATCAAATAGGTCAGCATGGCAGTATTGTTTTGTTTTTTTTTTCCCTTCAATTATATTTTATTTTTTCCAATTACATGTAAAGATAGTTTTCAATATTCATTTTTTATTTTGATAACTTTTTATTTTAAAAATACATGTAGAGATAGTTTTCAAAATTCACCCTTGTAAAACCTTGTGTTCCAAATTTTTCTCCCTTCCTTCCCTTACCCCTTCCCCTAAATAGCAGGTAATCTAATATGGATTAAATTTGTGCAATTCTTCTAAACATATTTCCACATTTATCATACTGCGCAAGAAAAATCAGATAAAAAAAAATGAGAAAGGAAAAAAGCAAACAATAACAAAAAAAGTGAAAATACTATGTAGTGATCCACATTCAGTTTCCCTAGTCCTCTTTCTAGATGCAGATGGCTCTCTCCATCACAAGTCTATTGGAATTGGCCTAACTCATTTTATTTCAATATTCATTTTTGTAAGATTTTGGGTTCTAATTTTTTTCTCTCTTCCTCCTTTATCTTCCCCATCCCCAAAACAGCAAGCAATCTGATATAGGTTATACATGTACCATCATATGTTTAAAAAACATATTTCCCTATTAGTCATGTTGTGAAAGAAAAATTAGAACAAAAAAAATTAGAAAGAAAAAGCAAACAACAACAAAAAGGTAAAAATAGTATGCTTCAATGATAGCATTTTCCATCTCAAGTCTATTGGAATTGTCTTACTAATGTAAGACAATTTTTGAGAATTATTGTATTACTGCAACAACAATACTATATGATGATCAATTCTGATGGACATGGCTCTCTTCAACAATGAAATGTTTCAAACCACTTCCAATTGTTCACTGAAGAAAGCCATATACACCCAGAGAGAGGGATATGAAATGTGGACCACAACATAACATTTTCATGCTCTCTATTGATGTTTGCTTGCATTGTGTTTCCTTTATCTGATTTTTCTTTCTTGTAGATACGATTTTTCTTGCACAACAATGATAAGTGTGGAAATATGTATACATATATTCCATTTTTCAAGTAGTTTAACATAATTAACATGTAGTGGATATCCTGCCATCTAGGGGAGGGGTGGGGAGTTGGGAGGAAAAATTTGTAACAGAAAGCTTTGTAAAGGTTAATGTTGAAGAATTACCCATACATATGTTTTGCAAATAAAAAAAAAAAGAAAAAGAAAAAAAGAGAGAATTGTATTGTTGAGAAGAGCTGAGTTCATCACAGCTGATCATCACATAATCTCACTGTTACTGTGTACAATGTTCTTGTTCTGCTCACTTCACTCAGCATCAGTTCATGTAAGTGTTTCCATGCTTTTCTGATATCTGCCCAGCATAACTGTATTGTAAAGTATATAGAGGGGAGTAATATGTATAAAAATTAAACATGCAAATTAAAGCAATTTTGAGGCTCCAATTCATACCTATCAGCCTGACAGAGATGAAAAAATATGAAAATAACAAATGTTATAGAAGCCATGGAAAAAACAGGAGCACTGTTGATGGAGCTATGAATTGAGCTAGCTATTTCAGACATAGGACCAGAAAGTTTCCCAGATGTACATACTTTTTGACCCAGCTATATCATTACTAAGTTTATATTTCCTGCGAAATGAATGAATGAATGAAGATGAAAAGGTATATATGCATATGTGGGGGAGGGTGTCTGTGACTATATCCTGATTTTTGTGGGATTGATTTTTCAATGTCTCAACGTCCCAAACTTGTGTGAAGGATAGAGTTGGTGAGAAGTAGAGAGAAGACAGATCTGATCTTCTGCCTTCCAGCTTGGAGAATAAGATAGAGAACACATTATTCCAAACTTCAGAGCTGGAATGGGAGAGAAAGACTCTGGGAAAAAGCCAACAGGGAGAAAAGCTGGCAATCTTTATCATGCTCTTATTTCCTATTTTGTTACACTATAAACTTTGGGGAACTTTCCCTCTGAGTGATATGGGGGACTCTCTTGTAGTTAAACAAGTACCATGGTGATTGTGATGACAACTACATCAAGGAGGAACAGAAAATTTGTCTTCCTGAAGAAAGGACACATTTGAGATTAGAAAACAAAATTTTATTTAAAATAATATGATTAGGGGCAGCTAGGTAGCACAGTGGATAGAGCGCCAGCCCTGAAGTCAGGAGGACCTGAGTTCAAATCTAGACTCAGACACTTAACATTCCCTAGGTGTGTGACCTTGGGCAAGTCACTTAACTCCAATTGCCTCAGCCAAAAAAAAAAAAAATAGCATGATTTTGTGACTTTCTTCAAAATCAATTAGTAGCACAAGTAAAAGTGAAGAAAACTGATGGTGGGAATAATCCAGGCAATAGATTTTAATAGATTCACTGATAGAAAAAGTATAGGAAGGGAAGAGATTATAACTAGAAAGGGAATAAGGGCATGAGAAAATTTAGGAATTGGAGGGATTAGAAGTTTTAATGAGAATGAAGAATAAGTTTAGGAAGAACAATTTAGAGACAGAAAAATAAAAGATTGATTGGACAAATGAATTTCAGATTCATTTGTTGAACACCAGATGGTGTTAGAAGGATGGAATTTATGGCTTCAGTTGTGAAAGGTGAAGTGGAATGGAGGAATAAGTCACAGAAATTGAAGAGATGGAGGACATGGGAGGTTCAGATATGTTGCAGTTAGTTCCCTAATATAGGGCAAGAGTGGGAAAACAAAACAAAACAAAACACTGTGAACAAGGCTACTTATTTATTTGAAAAGGAGAAAGAATGTCTTGGTGATTGGTGGATAAGGACAACCAGGATCTGAACTAGGAGATAAATATAAATAGCATGAACTTCAAAGATTGAATAATGGTGGTAGAGGAAAAGTCTAGAAATGGTGATAGGGAGTTTGGAGTATTTTGTCTCTTGCGTTTGGACCATTGAGTTAAGTTTGGGTTGTGAGAGAAAATGCAACCAATACTAGAAGAGATGGCTAGACAGGAAATTCTTGGTGACAGAAAGAAAATGGGAAGGACTATAGGGAAGAAGTTTAAAGTGAAAGGAATTTTGCTAATTATGGTGCAGAAGTTATACAGGGTACTGGGGACTGCTTTTTTTCTCAAGAATATTTAGCAATTATTTTTCTCCTTTTGTGTGGGAAGAATTGATGTGTTGTTGATTCTTATCATTTCTATCCTTACAACATTTTTGTGTCCTCTTCTCTCCATTCATAGAGCCACCTGTGTAGTCCAGGTCTACCTCAACTTTCACATAAACTATTGCAACAGTCTTTTAATTGATCTCCCTGTATCATGGGTCTTGACTTCCATTCATCCTTCCCTTGTTGCTAAAGTGATTTTCCTATAGCATAGGTTTAGTTATATAATTCACCTATTCAATAAATCCTAGTGATTCCCTATTAATCAGGAGATTAAATCTAAAATTCTTTGGTTGACAATTAGAATTCTTTACAATCTTCCCATATATCTATCTGTATTGCTTCCCCTCCATCTGTACTTTGATCTGGTATGCTGGCTTATTTGATGTTTCTCACATGGAAATTCAGTCTGCCCTCCTGTGCCTTTGCACTAGCTCTTCTCCATACCTGGAATGTTCTCAATTTTACCTCTTAGAATGCTAGCTTTCCTTTAGTACCTACAACAGTTCCTAGAACACAGTAGACACTTAAATATTTGTTGATAGATTACTCTGTATATTTCTTATATGTATTTAATTATTTTCTAATTGTCTCTCCCCTTAGAATGTGAACTTCTTAAATGGAGGAACTATTTGGCACATTCTATCCAAATTTGACTGGGTCTAGGCCACTGTTAGTTGATATCAGGAACATGTAAGAAATCTGGCACTTCCACAGAAAGATAAATTGAGTCTTTCTTAGAATTTCTGGAATTTGCTTATCTGTACATATAATATTTTTTCTTGAATAAAATTTAAGCTCATTAAGGGGAAATGGTTCTTAAAATCCAACCTAATACAGTACCTAACCTAATAAATGCTTAGCTAATTGATTAAATTGATTAAGGAATCAAAAATGTCACTGAAGAAGACTGGGAATATTCTAGTGTCCATGAACAAAGCAATTAAATTGGAGGTAGGGAACCTCATTTAGGAGGGCATCAAATAAGAAAACATGAAAACAAAAACTCTCCTCTGGTGTAAATTTTTTAAAATGTTTAAATAAAAATTTATTAGCTAATCAATAAGCTTGATTATCAAGTACTTGTGTTTTATAGCATACTAAGCTTTGTCTTAAGTAATGACTGTACCCCCCCAAAAAAGGAAAAAAAAATAGTCTCTACCCTCAAGATCACATTCTAATGAGTGAGAAAAAACATGCAAACAACTATAAAACTTTCAAGTTAAATACAGAGATACCTCAGGAGGTAGAGGACCTGAAAAGATATGCAAAGGATTGGGTCTCAGCTGTCTCTTTTTAGTCATCTAAAGTTTTATTCATGTTTTATCATATTACAGAAATTTACAAATCACTTTCATTTAATGAGAGGTGTTTGGCCACAAAATAAAATGTTATATTAAAACTAATAATACATTGACATCATCTAAAAGTGCAGGCAGCACTTCACATCTCTGGAATCCCTTTCCTATTAAAAAACAACAGAATCTATTTCCATTCACTCCCACCTTTACTCCATTAAAGAAAAAAGTTTTTAAAAAATTCTTGTAACAAATTTGGATAGCCAAGCAAATCTTCCCAATGACAATAGACAAAATAATTTATGTTCAATTCTACCTTCCAAATCCATTACCTCTCTGTAATAGATAACATGTTTTTTTTTTAATATAAAGCTTTTTGTTTACAAAACATATAAGTGATTTTTCTACATTGACCTTTGCAAAAACTTTTTTTTTCCCAAGTTTTTCCCTTCTTTCCCCCACCCCCCACCCCTAGATGACAGGTAATCTAATACATGCTAAATAGGATAAATTATATGACAAATACAATACATGTATACATATCTATACAGTTATCTTACTGCACAAGAAACATCAGATCTAGAAAGAGAAGAAGAAAAAACAACCTAAGAAGTTAAACAAAATGCATGGAAATATTCACAGAAAGCATTAAAATGCTGTGTTGTGGTTCACACTCAGTTCCCACAGGCCTCTCTCTGGATGTATATGATTATCTTCATCGCTGAACAACTGGTTTGAATCACATCATTGTTGAAGAGAACCATGTCCATCAAAATTGATCATCGTATAGTCTTGTTGCTGTGTATAATGTTCTCCTGGTTCTGCTGATTTCACTCAGCATCAGTTCATGCAAGTCTCTCCAGGCCTCTCTGAAATCCTCCTGTTGGTCGTTTCTTATAGAACAATAATATTCCATAACATTCATATACAATAATTTATTCAGCCACTCTCCAATTGATGGGCATCCTTTCAATTTCCAGTTTCTTGCCACTACAAAAAGGGCTGCCACAAACATTTTTGCACATGTGGGTCCCTTTCCCTCCTTTAAAATCTTTGGGATATAGGCCCAGTAGAAACACTGCTGGGTCAAATGGTATGCACAGTTTGATAACTGTTTGAGCATAGTTCCAAATTGCTCTCCAGAATGGTTGGACCCGTTCACAGTTCTACCAACAATGTATCAGTGTCCCAGTTTTCCCACATCCCCTCCAACATTCCTCATTATCATTTCCTGTCATTTTAGCCAATCTGACAGGTGTATAGTGGTATCTCAGAGTTGTCTTAATTTCTCTGTAGATAACATGTTTTTATCTTGGGCTTCTCTTGAAGGAAAGCAGGGACACTAATGGGCAATAATGAGGAAGGGAAACATGCCAGACATGGGGGACAGCCAGTGTAGACTCTGATTCTGGAAATGGCGAGTCAAAGAACAGGAAAAATGCCCTTTTGGTTTTGTGCCTTTCATCAATGAGTGTAAGAAAAAGCATTTATTAAGGATATACTATATACCAAATACTGAAATGAGTACTGGGGGATGGAAATACAAAAGCTGGACAGTTTTTGCCTTCAAAGAACTTATATTCTAATAGGAAGAAGAAAGGGGAAATTAGGCGGTGTAGTGAATATAGTGCTAGCTTGGGATTCATGAAATCTGAGTTCAAATCTGACATACTACCTGTGTGACCCTGCCACTTAATCCTTCCTGCCTCAGTTTCCTTATCTGTCAAATGATCTGGAGAAAGAAATGGTAAATCATTCTGGTATCTTTGTCAAGAAAACTCCAAATGAGGTAATGAAGAGTTAAACACAACTGAACAAAGGGAGAAAAAGAATACATGGAAGAGTAGTAGACTGGGCAAGTGGTTTTGGTCTGGGAAATCAAAGAGCTGAGTAGAGACATAGAGTAATTTCAGTCAATGGCATTATTGATTTGATTATTGTTTCCAGAGCACATGGTAAAAAAAGAGGAAGGAATATGATGAGGTGAGGATCTATACCTGGTGGCAAGTGTGACAAGAGGCTGGGATTAGAGAGAGATTGGGTCAGTTGTTGCCTAGATAAAACTGGGACTCATTCACCTAGACAACCCAGACTAGACTTGATCCAATTTGAAGAGTATTGCTATGTTGAAATCTCCTTACTTTAACTTGGCCCTTCTGACATTTGAGTATCTACCTAATACTAAAAATTCACACAGGTAAGAGAATTTGAAGGTTATATTTTCCTTGAGACATAAATTATGCCAGAAAATGAGGAAATTGAGGCCCATTGAGATGAAGTAAGACACCCAAGGTCATATAATAAATCATTTATTAAAAGCATTTACTAAACATAAAAAAAAGCATTTATTAAACACCTATTATATGCCAGGAATTGGTGATGTAGACAAAACTCCCTACTTTCAAAGATCTTACTTCTTTTGGCCCCTAGGTGGCGTTGTGGACAGTAGGCAGATGACACAAATTTGACTTCTCCAAGTCACTTGGGAGTTGGGATAACTGGCAAGTCGCAGTTTTTCCCAGCTTCAATTTCCTCGCCTTTAATTTGGTTTTAATAATGCTATCTATCTCACAGGGTTACTTTAAGGATCAAATGGGCTAGCATATGTAAAGTACTTTGCAAAAAATAAGATGCTATATAAATGCCATTTAGCTTGAGAGGCAATCCGTGAGTACACATATCAGCTTACATGTGAGGATATCAAGATCATAGATTTAAAACTAGTTGGGATCTTAGATTTTAGGTTAATCTATGTCTAGAGAATGTAGACAATTTATCGAGGGCCAAACCAGTTCAATGTATGAAGCAGACTTCAAGCCCAGGTCTGTTTTCCAGCTTCCAAATCTAGGTCAGCAGGCAAAAGTTTCGGAGAGTTCCTCCCATTCTATTTACACTCAAAACAACATAGTAGGGATTACATGACACAGTGGAGAGAGTACTGGACTTGGCGTCAAGAAAACTTGTTTTTATCCTGACTCAGACATTTATTACCTATTTAGTTCCTGGACAAGGAAGTCTCTTTGCATTTTTTTTTTTTTTTTCAGATAACCAGGAGGTTGGACCTCGGCCTCTTCCTTTCCCTGTAAATCTCGGTTCTGATTTGGAACTGAAAGGGACCTTAGAGGTCATCCAGTCCAATCCCTACCTTAGGTAACTAACGTGCAGAACCAGGATTTTAGCCCAGATTCTCTGGCTCCAAATCCAGAGACCTTTCCAACTCTTTCCTGTTTAATATAGAGTATTTAACTTAAAAGGTCTGAAATTTAAATATTAACATCTGCCTAATTGAGTGAAAAGGTTTCCTCAGTGTTTCTTTTTTTGCATAAGTAAAGGAGATCAGATATACATTTAGTAATCTGAGCACAGTGGAGCGAGAACGAGAACACGGGGGAAATCTGCTTTCTCTCTTCTTCCAATACTTATCTGTTCCTTTAGGGCCCTTCGCTTTCCGTCCCTAGAAAGCTGTTCGTCCACTCTGTACGTTCTTCCCAGTCTTCTCTTCACCCCGCCTCCCACCAGCCTATTCTGATTTTCCTTGTACATTGGAGGTCCTTCGCGATCCTTTCCTAGCCTCCAAGCCTGATCTTTTTCCGAGGAGCAGTGTTAGGGAGAAGGGGGGGGGGGCGGGATCTCCTATCCCAGTTAAGGACCTGCGCGGCTTTACTTTTCCTGGGGCTCTCCGTTTCCCACTGACCCCAGACTGTTATGCTTCTCCAGTGGTGCATCCAGAGCTTGACAGCGGTGGCTCTCAGCCCAGCCCAGCCCAGCGCAGCGCACCCCTGGCTCAGCCTCCGCGCCGCGTAGCAGGGCTTCCAGCCCGGTAGTTCCGCTTCTGCGCAGCGCGGCGGACCCAGGGGCTGGGGAGAGGACTGGGAGGGGAGGCGGAGGATGTGCGCCGAGCCAATGGGCAAGCTCGGGGGAGTCGAAGCTGCCCGAGCGGCCGGCAGGGCTCACACATACGACCGGGATGGACGGAGAGAGCTGGGTACCGCAGCCCTTCTCCCCTGGGCCCCCGGGCGGAGTGGGAGGCGGCGGCGGAGGGGCGGGCAGCGGCAGTGGGGAGAGCCCCCGTGGCGGTCGTGGGGCAGTGCTGCTGCAGCCCGAGGTGCTGGACTTGGATGAGGACGAGGATGACCTGGAGGTCTTCAGCAAGGTGAGGGCGGCGGCAGCCGTGGGGGCGCGCCCAGGGGGAAACTTCCCAACTCCTCTTCTTGAGCTGGCACCGAGGTTGTCAGCGGGGCCTGCCCACTGTCTGGTCCTGCCAGGAAATGGGGGGCGGGGGCGAAGGGGAGGGACACAAGGGGTGGGTGGGGGTCTCCTCAGCCTCTTTTTCTCCTCCTTTTCTTCCTCCTCCTCCTCGCCTTCTGTGTCTTTCTCTTTCCCTTCTCCGATTGAATCTAACATAGATCTTTTCCAAGCCTCCGAACCTTTGTCCGGAGAGAAGTTTGGAGCCTGGAGCCAAACAGCCTGGCTTTCAGTTCTCAGCTTCAGCTTTCTCCGTACTTTGACCGTCTATGCTTATGAACATGTCTCGCTTTCAAAGACTACAAAGTTTTGTTGTCAGACCGGGACCTAGAAAGGAAAGTTCAGTCCCGGCATCCCCAACACTTGCCCTTCTCCACCTCCTGGCCAGATCAGATCGTGCCCTGCCTGGGCAAGGTGGTTAGATGCTGGCAGACCCTGTCCTTGCCCCGCTTCCTTCCTTTTCCTTCTGCCCTGAGATTTCTGGGGAGAAGAGAGCCTGAGTGCTCTCGCCTGGCTTTCTCATTGATTTAGATTTATTTATTTATATATTTTTTGATGTAGAGACTGAGAATGAAAGCCCTACCTTTACACATAGATCCCTGGAGAAGGATTCCCTGTTCTAACCACCACCAGCTTGGAGGGAATAGAAAGGGATTCAAATAGAAATAAGATTCAAAGAATCAACTTACGGAGAAAGAGATCCATACATTCTTGTAAGATCAAAGAAAGGCTTGTCTCTTGAATCTTCAAGCATTATGCCTCCTAGGATTATTGAGAGATCCCAGGTACTTGTTTACAGACTTGTTTGCTTTTCATTGATAGTTAGATTTTCTTAAAAAAAAGAAAAGAAAAGAAAGAAAGAAAGAAAGAAAGGAAAGAAAGAAAGAAAGAAAGGAAAGAAAGAAAGGAAAGAGAGAGAGAGAGAGAGAGAGAGAGAGAGAGAGAGAAAGAAAGAGAGAAAGAAAGAAAGAAAGAAAGAAAGAAAGAAAGAAAGAAAGAAAGAAATTTTGTGGGAGGCAGGGTGAATGAAACTCCAGCTTCCATCAAGTTTCTGTCAGGGGAGGCAGTAGGTTGAGATTAAAACAATGTATTAATTACTACTGCTTTTGCAGCAGTTAAATATTACATTGAAGTCTGGATAAATGAATTTAATTATAACCAACCCTTTATGTGAAGGGAGATGGGTAAGTGGACCAGCTGGTTCTTGGCTTAATTCTGTAGCCTGAATTGCCTCAAAGATTGAGATTGTAAACTTTTTGACATCAAGAACTATCATAGCCCACATCATTTTGTTCCTAAGGCCTTGATTGTCTTGTTCAAGATAGTCAATTTCTAAATTAAATGAAAAAGGAAACATCCAATATTGTATTTTTCTTCTTGCTGTCATATGCCCTTAGGATCATTAGGTTCTTTAAATAGAAGGTCACAATATTCTACTCTCTTTCCATTAAAAGTCATCTGTAAGGGAGAAAAAAAAATCAGAATCATTTTAAGTTCAAATGTGAAAAGTAATACAGCAAGCCTCTCAGGTCTTTGATCTCATGGGGTAATTTAATTTAATAATTTGCTCAATAAATTAATCAGCCTTAAATACAAATACACCTCATGTTTAAATTATACAGGGCTTGGTTGGTTTCTGTTTTCCTTCATATTGCCACTTAGTGTATCTAGGGTTGAATATAATGCTTATTCTTGGTTGAAATGAAGCATTTGTCAAGGCTCAAGATTCAGTAATGTTGGACAAAGTGGGACAGTAATGGAGTGACAGTGTGCAGACTTTCAAGTTATCTCTCTTTATATTTCAATGACTATATAAATATTGAGCTTAAAGCAGTATGACCAAATATGTAGAAGATCTAAAGAAATACTCTAGATAGTTTTTGTTTTCAAAGGTCTTAAGATCTATGTTGCAAATTAGTTTACTTATGTATATGTGAACTATAAATGCTACTATTTGATTTCCAAATTAAGGTACAATCAATCACTGATAGTAAGGCTTCATGAATATAGGTCCTGATCTGGGAAACTGAAAAATGAGTGGGGGAGAGAACCACAATTGCAGAGGGAATCCTTTGACTTTAGTTGAAGGACAGTATTTTAGAAAACTTTTAAATTGTTGGTTTAATCGATTCATGTCAATCCAAATAAGCCTTCCTATAAAATAGCTCTGTTAATGTCTCTTCACTTCTTGAGAACTTTCGATGAAAACCTGGAAGTTTTCCAATATACTACTTATACCTTAGGCTTAACGAAAGCTCTCTAACTCTTAACCTCATCTCATTCTGTTAAATTTCATGTAATCTAATCTCCTATCCATATTTCCAAGTTCAGTTCAGACATCAACTCCTTCTTGATAATTTCTCTGATATTTTCTGGTAGCCAAAAAGACTTCTAACTCTCCTTTAAATTCTTAAAACACTTTTAAATTGTTATTTCTGTATCTATACATTCCAGTCTAAACTCATTGAGGTCAGTGAATGTTCATTTATTTATTTATTTATTTATTTATTTCCTCATCTATTGATTTTATTTCTTATTTTGGGTATCTCCAATACTGAGCCAAGTATCTTACTGATCTTATATAAATATTCATTGACTTTTAATTGGGTGTCATTCTCTTACCAAATTATAAACTCCCCATAGCTTAGGACCTCCTTTACTCTTATCTTTATAATTCCTCTAGCACAATATTTTGAATTGAGGAAATATTTAATAAGTTGTTGAATAAATTAATCAGCTCCAAAATGATAATATGTGGTTTTCCAGACTGTATCTTGCTTAAGTTACCAGAACCAAAGTCACATTTCATGATCAAAGTTAAATTCCTGATTAGATCTAAGGCTAGGGTATATCTTATACAAACAAGAAGTCTTGTCAGGAGACACACTGAATTACTCAAGAGATTTAAAGCTCAGATTTGAGAGGGAAAATAGAGAAATACCCATAATAAAAATGGATACTATGGGGAAACAGAAGAGACATTTAAAAAAAGAATAGTGAAGCAGTTTCTTAGTAATTCTCAGAAGATAATAATTGAAAGTGAGTCCAGACCTTTTAAAGGCTTCATATGGCTACTGTCCATTTCGCATTTTGCAAATATTTTAACTGATATATTAAACAAAATGGCCAAGAAGTGTTAGTACAAGGAGGTAAATGCAATCTTAATGCAAGGAGATAGATACAGTCTAAGACATATTATAGAATGATTACTCATGATTGGAATATGTCAGTGGAAGATTGTAATTTATTCAAGAAAAAGAGGTCTATCTAATAGTAGTCAGGAAGATACAGCTTTTTTTTTTTTTTTTTTAATAATATACAGTTTGTACTTGACTGCATTTTTGTTAAAAGTTTGGAGTGAAATTAAGAAGAGAAAGAAATTGAATTGATGTTATCCTGGTAAGACTACCTGTAAGACTGAGAATATAAATGATACTTTTCTTCATTCATTCATCAATTATTTATAATTTATTAATTACTTTACTAAAACAGTGTGATAAATGCTAGAAGGAGGTAATATCAACCTTTACTCCTGCCCTCAAATAATTAATAAAGTATAATAATCACTCAAAATATTAAACTAGGGATTCTTAATGTTGAAACTGTATTATTTCTTCTCTGAGAAGAATACTTCTGGAGAATATAGAGTATAATAATCACTCAAAATATTAAACTAGGGATTCTTAATGTTGAAACTGTATTATTTCTTCTCTGAGAAGAATACTTCTGGAAAATAGAGTTACAGTCATACCATGATAGGCATTGGCACATGTGCTACTCTTAAATAATTAAGACATAATAGTTTGCTGTTGTTTTACAAATAGTCCATGCAATCTCGGAGTGGAAGGGCTCTCAATTTTATGCATGTGTTAAATTTTAACTTTGGCAGTTACTAACTATGATTTAGGGTACTATGACTCATGCAAAGTTGGACAATAGCAAGAAGTTAAATCATGTGTTTAAAAGGTTTTAATTCACTATTAACCAGTTTACTTAATTAATCAGAATTCCCATTCCTAAGGCATTGGTGGAGATCATAGCCAGAACAAATTGTGATACAATAGAACCAGTGATTTGGAAAGTTAAAATTGTAAGGCAAGTACTATTTATCATAGCCCACTATCAACAGTCTTAAACAAAATAAACCCTGAATTATTTTAAAGGATTATCAAGGATTGTGAATTTAAAGTTTTAATTTAAGTTTTGTGAATTTAAGTTTTGCTACTTTTGCAGGTTAACTAAAATCTCATTATTCATTTGTTTAGAGTCAGTTGACAAATGGACATAAGCATGTGAAAGCAGCAGAATATTTTATGAAGGAAATTTAAATGAAGAAGCAATCAATTTCTCATAGTAATAAGTGATTAAATTAATCAGGATCTTGGATCTAATATCTATTTTGATGAGTACACAAAATAAGAGCTAGGAAGTGTATGCATGCAATATGAGGATCAAATGAAATAGTATCTGTAAAGCACTCAGCACTACCATTGGTATATAGTAGGACAGTATTTTACAAACTTTCCCCTAAAAAAATTGCCGTTCTTTAATCCTGTGTCATTTTTCCTATTTTTCATGATTTTCAGAAAGCACTGATAGTGACTCAGTAATCACATTTGCATTTCTTTCAGTTCATTTTGGCTTAATGATTTGGAATCTTTGAAGGTATTAGAAGTTTTCTTATATTAGATTTAAAATCCTTGTTAGCTATTTATTTTTGGTTTCTTATTCTCAGTCCAAAGTTGATTCTTCTTTTTTTTTTTTTTTCTTTTTTGCTGAGGCAATTGGGGTTAAGTGACTTGCCTAGCATCACACCACTAGGAAAGTGTTAAGTGTCTGAGATCACATTTGAACTCAGGTCCTCCTGACTTCAGGGCTGGCATTCTATCCACTGAGCCGCCTAGTGCCTTAAAGTTGATTCTTCTTGACAAAGAAAACAGAAGTAAAATAGGAGTAAAGTAGTTTTATTAGCTCTGAGTATATAATAATTTAATCATAGAATCTCAGAGTTGAAAGAGACCTCAGAAGCCTTGTCATGTAAAGTGTATTTGTGTGTTTGAAAGTGGAGGGGAAAACTAGAGCTTCTTGGAATAGCCCATTTGGGTTTTGGATAATTGTAATTTTTATGAAGTTTTCTTACTTGAAATTTATATCTGTCTCCCCACAACTTTTTATGTTGTCAGAATTACTTAAGAAAATTTTAATATGGTTTAATTTTATGACTTCAGTTGACACTGAGCTAACAGAACTTCCAACTGATATGTGATTGAATTAGCAGTTGGCTGCTGTATTTCATGCCATACATATGGCATTTTGTTGTGTTTTTAATGTATATCACAGCATGGAAACAGGCAAAAATGTGTAATTCTCATAGAGCACTCATCAATGATTGCCAGAGATATTGCCAAAGTTGTTGGTTTGGGAAAGTTATGTTTCAAGAGTCATTAAAGGTCACAATGAGAGCATCTCATTTGTATCAAATTATAGAGGAAAGTTTAAATTAAAATGAAAACCAGAACTAAGAACTGACAAGCTATTGCTTTGAAATAGCCTGAGTAGGAAAGTGCTATCATAAAGGACTTAATAAGGTTTATTTGTTTACATTTCTACATGGGAGGATGATATTTGTTACTCAGAACATTCTCATTATTATGACATTTAGAAGGAGTATATATAGACAGAAGGCATGGGTGTGAGTTGAATATAAAGGGATAATATATTTTTTTAAAATAATGAAATTAGGAGGTGAGAGAGGAATATATTGGAAGAAAGGGAAAGGGAGAAGAATGGTGCAGATTATCTTCCATAAAAAACTCTTTGGAGAAAGGATAGGTTGAAAAGGATAGAGGGAGATTAATGGGCAAAAGTACAATTAGCAATAGTAATTGTAAAAAAAAAATTCAAAGCAAGTTTCTCTGATAGAATATTATTCTCTGGGAAATGATGAGCAGGATGTTCTCAGGGAAAAAAAAAAAACCTACAAGGAACTTCCTGAACAAAGTGAAATATACTGTATACAAAATAATTGCAATGTTCTGGGATGACCAGCTGTAAAGGACTTGGTTATTCTTAGTTATACTGTCATCCCACACCTACTCTGAAGGATTTATGATGAAAAATCCTATCCATAATAAGAAAAGGAACTGATGGAGTCTGAATATAGATTGAAGCTTTCTCTATTGCTCTATCTCTTTATTTTTAACTTAATTTTCCTTGAGGGCTTTTATTTTCATTAGAGTGGAAGATCTATATTTTCGTTCACAACTTGACTTATGGAAATGTTTTGCATAACTTCACATGTGGTTTTTTAATTGTAGGTGGGGATAAGGGAGAGTACCTAGAACTCAAAAATCTTAAAAACAAATGTAAAAAAAATGTTTTTAATGTAACTGGGGAAAATATTAAATAAATAAATGTTAAAAAAAAAAAAAGAAGAAGAAGAAGAAGAAAGCAAGAAACAGCTTGAGTAATACTTGGAAAACAAGTAAGTCCTTCAGAAGAACCTGAAAAGTAGGGAGGGTTGCTATTATAGCCTTCTTAAAATTGGAAGATGAGTGACAGGATGAGGAAAAAAATAAAACAAACAAAAAAACTGCTATTCTTTGTTTTAAAGGGTAAGACAATAGAAAATCTGGAAATGTGAAAATGGGGAGAAAAAAGGGTCATTTTTAATGATGACAAATTATGTAAAACTAATTATAAGAGATGATAAATATTGAACATTTCAGACTTTTAGAGATAAAATAATGTGATTATTTTACTTTGCATCAAGTTTTTATAGACGGCTGTATGTTTATCTCCCCTACTTTTTTCTTTTCTCAAGCCAGAGGAAGTCTAATCCTTCATATGAAATAATTACTTGAAGATCATCCCCATCCCATGCCATCCCCAAGCCTTCTTTTCTCTCATCTTAAATAACATCAGTTCCATAAACTGAAGCTCTTGACTTGATTTGGAGTTTCTTCATTATTCATATTGCATTCATTTTGAAATACTAGATTACTGTGTTTTAACAAAAGTCTCATTTTTCATTGTTCATTTGCACTGGCATGCTAATTTGCTAGAATGCATCTGCCGCCTTCTCTCCTCAGAATCTTGGGGCATAGTTTTTCTGATGCTGTAGTTAACGATTCCCAACTAGGATGCTTGACCCAATGATCACCATTTGGTATCACTTCCTCTTAATTGGCCATTAAAAACAAGCATTTTCCAAGTGCTGGAGGACACTCTTCCAAAGCTACATACAGAGACCAGGGAAAGTGGGTTCAAACTTGGAGTAGATGATGTGGCAAAGGGATAGCTCACGGCTTTGGAAATTGCTTTCTTAGAAATCCTTTCTTCCCTTCATGGGGCCTTTCTGAGTTTCCTTTGGGTATGGTGTTGCTTTCTGGTGGGCTTCTAGAGTTTTGAAGCTACCTTTCCTCACTATACTTTGTCCCCAGCTCCCAATGTAGCCGTTCCTAGAAGACTGATAAAAAACCAAATTCTCTGACCCTTTGAGGTTCAAGACATAAGCTGGAAAGGAGACAGTGTTTTCTCTAAGCTTTCCATCCATCCCTCCTTTCCCCTTCTCCCCAAAGAGATTTCTAATTAGGACTGCTCTATATTCTTGGCCACCTGCATACAAATACTGCTTGTGTTCTTAGCTTGCTATTTTATGCATAACCCAGACTATAGGGCAGTTTCTTCAGCCAATCTCAGGATACTTCCTATATAGCTTCACTTTATTTCAGGCAATACCTAGAAACCCTCCATTCTTCAATCTTGTGATTAACCCTATTGTTGCATCTACTCTGATGCCTTTAATGGATTGATTAGATAGAGATGTCCAGACTTTGTTCACTTCTAATTTACACTTCTGGATGACTCAATTACCAAATACAGGCCTTCTGTAATTATTTAGGGAGGAGTATGGAACACATTTCTTTTACTACCCAGAACTGAATCGAGCATTCTAGAAGTGGTCAGTTCAAGGCAATGAACAGTGGAACTATTGTAACATTCATCCTAGTGCCAGGATCCCTGGCATCCTGAGGTGGAACTCAGGACTCAAACTCCTCTTGAAATCATGTTTATACTTGCTTGTTAGATTTTGGAAAGCCAATTTGGTTCAATGGGTCGAGTTCAAGACTTAATTAGTAATCAACCAATAAGCACTTAGTAAATGCTGGTTATATGCTAGCATAAACTTAGGTCCTGAGGATATAAAGAAAAAGAAATGGAAGTAATATCTGTCCTCAAGGAACTTGTTTTTTAAAAGGAGAAGAATGCACATATTTATACAGATGTTATGTATACACCAAAATGTGCTGCAGCCAGCTGGAACTTGCAAGAGGTGATTAAGTTTTTCAGTGTGAGCACTCATCTCTAAGAAATCAACAGACATAGATCAGGATTTATTGTTTTTTTGATTGTCAGGACTTAAAGTGATGGAGAAAAAGGTTAATAATGCAGATTAAGTTTAAAAATCTGCCTTGTGAATAATGTCTACCCCCTACTCTATTCCAATCAGTTCTTAAACATTTACCATCTAAGATCAGAAAAAGTTTCATATAGGAGGTGCTCAAAGACTTGGTTTCAAATCCCATCCCTCATACATCATAGCCTAGTGTGGCTATGGGTTAGTCACTGAAATTTGTAGTTTCATTTTCCTCATCTATAAAATAGAGTTATCTTCACCTATAAAATCTAACTAAGATGGGTATATTTAGGTTGTGAGGCTCAAATGAATTAATATGTATAAAACACTTTGCTAGATTTATAGAACTATATAAATGTCACGTTCTAATACGGCTGTTTATATTACTCCTGGCTGTCTATTTTAGTTACCTTATGAATTAAATGAGCTTTTGTAGGATGACCTAGAAATCTAATCACCACATATAATGTTGTTTATATAAGAAAATGCATTATCAGCTGCAAAGAGACTTAGTAATGAACTTTTGGAACAATACCCATTTGCATGAGTTGGATAGCTGAAATTAAAGTGCCTTTTCTAATAAGGAAAAAAGATATCCAAATGACAAAAACAAAACAAAACAACAACCCAAAAACCCTTTATTTACCCTTAGAATTTCTGAAAAACTTCTTTTTACAAGTCTCAGATTTCTTCTATAGAAGACATAATAACCGCTTGCCTAAGTTGATGACAGGGGAAAGGAGAAAAAAACTGAGTTCAAAAGAAGTTAGAGAAATCTTTTCTCAAGATGGTTTGTTTTGTACTTGGCCTAATGCATAGCTGAAATGCCATCTCTTGATTAAAACTTATACATATCAATAGTTCTTCCCTGATTCCCTCCACACCCACTATCTTATGTGAGACAGAATTTTAACTTGTTTACATAAGTTGTGTGTATGTGTGTGTGTGTATATATATATATATATATATTTTTTTTTTGCTGAGGCAGTTGGGGTTAAGTGACTTGCCCAGGGTCACACAGCTAGGCAGTGTTAAATGTCTGAGGCCAAATTTGAACTCAGGTCCTTCTTACTTCAGGGCTGGTGCTCTATGCACTGCTCCACCTAGCTGCCCCAGCTATGTATGTTCTTTAAGTGAGCAATTACCATTGATGCCCAGAGAGAGCCCAGGCTCTTAATTTCTGATAGTCATGGAACCATTGTGGCACAATTATGCTCCCTGACTGAGGTGACATGCATTATATATACACATACTTAGCTTTTGATAAATATTTGTGAACCATTATTAATGAAAACATACACATGTTTATACCTTGTGTCTGTTTCCAGGTGGCAGAAAAGTATGGTAGTAAGAAAATACTCGGCATTAAAATCCTGGCAACTGTTATAAATTTCTCACTGTATTCAGACATGTAGTGATCTTTACAGTTATTTTTTCCCTTTGCTTTTTTCCTCTTGTTGTTTTTAAATACCAAAAAACATAAAAAGATGCATTCCTGAAAGGTTTTTTTTTTCTTTTAAGTTAATATAGCTAATGACTAGACTTATTTCCTTGGGTATAGAGAATTCCCTGGAAGATAAATTCCTTATACCAATGCAAATTAGTGTCTTTTCTGTCAATTATATTCTTCAAAAATTGCCCAGACCACTAAGTTATTAAATGATTTGCCCAAAATCACAAAGCCTATATGTATCAAGACTTGAATCTAATTCTTCCTGGTTTTGAAATGTAATGTTCAGAGAAACTGAGGCAGTATCACTGGATTGTATGTAAGCTCCTTCAGAACAGGGACTGTCTTTGCCTCTTTTTTTTTTTGCTGAGGCAGTTGAGGTTAAGTGACTTGCCCAGGGTCACAGAGCCAGGGAATGTTAAGTGTCTGAGACCATATTTGAACTCAGGTCCTCCTGACTTCAGGGCTGGTGCTCTATCCACTGCTCCTCCTAGCTGCCCCAATATAATAAACTCTTAATAAATGTTTATTAATTGATTGCTAATTCCAAATTATTTTCCAGAGTAATTGCATAAATTTACAATTCCACCAACATTACATCAGTGTTGTTCCTATTTTCCCTCCAGTTCCTTCAATGTTGAATTCTACTGATTCACATTTTTGTTATGTTTCACAGTAAATAGTATCAAGAAGAGCTTTGCCAAAATGAGTTGTTGTCCATCCTTTTATTTACATCTCTTAAGCAGCCTATGTCTTAAAAATTCATTTGTAAATCATTTAGTTTGGGACACAGAATATCCTTTCCTGTTGACAATATTAAAAATTGTCATTAGGTTCCCAGACTAGCCAATAATATACTGTCTTTGAAATATGTGCTTACAATGAAAAGAATCAGAAAATTCTTACTGCTTCAGGATTGCTGTATTACTTATAAGAAAAAAAAACTTCAATAGAATAAAAATATCTTTGTATTATATCTTGAATGTTGGCATTTGTGGAAAGCAAGTTTTAAGTAGAGGATGAAGTGGAGATAAAAGTTTTAGAGAGATTCAGAAAGTGATTTCCAGGGCTTGGTTATTACAAATATTTTATCTCTAATTTCATTTACAAAAGTATTACTTACTTTCCTTCCTTCCTTTCTTTCCTTTCTTCCTCCCTCCCTCCTTCTTTCTTCCCTCCCAAACTCCCTTTGTTTCTCCCTCCCTCTCTCCCTTTCTTCTTCCCTCCCTCTCTCCTTCCCTTTCTCCCTTCCTTCTTTCCTTTTTCTCTTCCCCCTTTTTCTCATCCTCCCTCCCTTTCTTCCTCCCTCCCTTCTTCCTTCCTTCTTTCCTTCCTTCACCTCTCCCTCCCTGCCTTTTTTTCCTTTCTTCCCACTGGTTTTAAGTATTATTATTATTATTATTATTATTATTTTTATCAATTGGGATTAGAAGTCATTCTTTCATCCACAAATGGAATGAAGAGAAAGGGAGAAATTTTTGTCATATGCTACTTGGACAATGGAAGGAAAAGAGAAAGTGTATGTGGCTGAACATGTGGAAGTTCATTGGCTGAAGAAGTGTTTATTAACTTAACAGAGTGTAGGGAGAGGCAGAGGGGGAGGGGGAGAAAGAAGGAGTGGGGAGGAAAAGAGGGAGGAAAAGTATCTCATTGGCCACTCTCATTGGTGGAGATCAATTTATGTCAGCTTGGTTATTATATTGAATAAGATAGATGAGGAACCAGATTGCCTCATTGGAGATGGAGGGGGAAACAGGGTTCAGTTAGAGATTGATGTGGATGGGATGTTTGTAGAACGGTTGTTTTTAGCTTGAGGAAGAGCTGTATTTTATTCTGCAAACAGACCTTGCTACAGCAATCAATCAATAAGCATTTAATTCAAAATTTGTTATGGGTCAAAATCTATGTTAAAAGGTAGCAACACAAAGATAAAGAGGTTAAAAAAAAAAGTCCCTGCTCTTCTAAGGGGGAGGGGAACAACATGTAAGTAAGATACAGGCAGAGAATGGGGAAGATGACTTTAACAAGAAAAGCTCTAGAAATTGGAGACATCAGGAAAAAGAAGATGAATGGAACCTCTTGAAGAAGGTGAAAGGAGCCCAAAATTCTAAGAGGGGGAGAAGAGGAAGGAAAGTTTTCTAACCATGGAGCAATATTTGGTACAAAGGCACAGAGATGGGACACAGAGTAAGTGGATATGGGGGGAGGAAAATGTAAGAATACTGGACAGGTAGGAATGGGCCAATTTGTGAAAATCTTTAAATATCAAATAAATAACTTTCTATTTGATACTGGAGGAAATAGAGTAGCACTGGAATTTAATGAGTAGGAGAAAGGTTAGACTTGCTTTAGGATAATTACTTTGGCAACTATCTGGAGGATGGATTAGATCAGGGAGAAGTTTGAAGAAGGACAGTCTGAAAGCTATTTCAGTAGTGCAGGTGATATGGCTTTGAACTAACAGGAAAATGAAAAGAATGGGGTATATTTCAAAGATGTTATAAAAGACTTGGCAACTTATTAGAGATTGAAATATTGAGGATGAGCCAGTGTTACTGAGAGGATTATGATATCCTCAGTAGTAGTAAGGACCACTAGGTGGTACAGTGGATAGAACATTGGGCATGAAGTCTGGAAGGCTTGAATTCAGATTCAATCTCTGAAGTTTACTAGTTATATGAACTTGAACAAGTCACTTGAGCTCTGTTTGCCTCAGTTTCCTCAGTTGTAAAATGGGGATAATAACTATACCTATTTCACAATATTGTTGTAGGTTTCAAATAAGATATATATATATATATATATATAATAGGTATTTGTCTATATATTTTATGAGTATATATTTATATAATTATCTCATATATATTAAATGTATATATTTACATTTATTATATATATATTAAATATATATGTCACTTAGTACACTGCCTGGCACATAGTAGGCACAACAAAAAAATCTAATTATTATTAATAATTATTATTATTTTATTAGTACTATTAGAAGGAATTGAAAAGAAAAAAATAAGCTTTTTTTAGATCAATAGATCTAATTTAAACCTGAGATGTCCTGTCTATGATATGCACAGTTTGAAATGTCCAAAAGATCATTTCTAATATTGGACTGGAGTTTAGGAGGGAGACCAGTGTTGGATGTAATGATCTGAGGATCATCTGCATAGAGATAATTGAATCTAACTGAACTGATGTGTTCCCAACAAAGGGAACTAAGCATGAGAAAGTAGTGTCATGAAGAACCAGAGGAGAGAGTGATTGACAATATTAAGTGCTACTTTTAGGTCTAGAAGGAGGAAGATTGAGAAAAGCCTATTAAGTTTGGCAATTAAGAGGTGACTGATAACTTAGGAGATAACAGCTTCATTTAAATGATGAGGCTGGAAGCCAAATGCAGAGAGTTTAGAAATGAGTGTGAGGAGAGGAAATGGAGACAGTGAATATCAATAGCTACACAGTGTAAGGGATGTGAAGAATGTGCTATTTCTTTCTTTTGGGTATCTTATAATATATCTTATGATAACATAGGAAATATACATTTTAAGTAAATTCAGCTTGTTCATAGTCAAGGGTAGCTAAAAATGATTTCTAGGTTGTGTTAAGCTAAGACACATCCAATAAGATTTTAGAATGGTGCTATGACTGCCAAATCACTCAAAATGTCATGATATAGTTCTAGGAATATAGGTCATGGGATCACAAATTTAGAGCTGGGAGGGACCATCAAGTTCACCTCTCTTATTTTTTTTTTTTTTAATAATGAAAAAAAGAGGTAGGTGACAGATCTAGGGCCACACATGGAGTTGGTGCTGAGGTTGGATTGGGATCCAAGTCTTTCTAAATATATCCAGTGTTTTATCCACTTATACACATTGCCTCACAAAGGGAGATACAGTCTTCCTTGATTAGCAGAATGACTCTTGGATGTTGGCATCTGCTGGAACTCTACTTAGAGTCAGACTTTTCTCTTCCACTTTGTTGGGATGTTGGGTTTTTGGAGTTTAGAAGTTGGAGCAACACTTATAATTTTAGTAGCCTAAGGACATTCCTGTTGCAAGCTCATGACATTATAGCTATGACTAAAATGATTTTCACAGCATACAAATGTAAAGACTATACTTTGGTTTGTGGCTACAGACTCAATTTGTATGACTTGCTCCTATTTGTAGCTATGTCTCTTTGGCTTCACAATATGCTATATTATCTTTTCCCTAAAAGTGTCATTCCTTTTGTAATTGCTGGGTATTGTGTTAGCCTGTTATTTTTCCCCATCGGACCACATTTTTGGTCATCCTCCACATTTCTGCTTCAGTAAGATTGTAACGTATCTTCTGCCTACCCTACTTATTGTCAGCAAAAGTAATGAGGCATTTAGCTATTTTCCACCTAACACAACTGTTACGTAGACCTACATGTTGTGTGTTGCAGGAAGTATGGCTCTAGCACTGGGGTGACTGATTCTATCATGGGCCCTTACTGTTTGTGATCTATCTTTGCCATTTATCGTATAACACTGTTGTAACATGGCATAGTAGATACTGTGTGCTCTGGATTGGCCCAGTCCCAGGCCAGTCTCTTTATTGTTTGAGTCTGATAATGAAATAAAGCAAGATACTTCAAGAGTCAGTCAGCAGTTAGCAAAAGGAGATTTACTTAGCCTATCACAGAAAAGTTGATATGAAGGATACCAAATTAATTCAATTCAGGAAACCTAAACCTTAGTTGCTGCCAGTTGTTTTCCACTAGCCAAATATCAGAGAGAGCCCTTGGAGCTCCTTATGAATGTTCTGTATTCAAGCAACCAGCAAATGATATCAACTGCCTGGTCTTTAATCTCATGAGTCAACCAAGTCTTGAGGATGATTCTAAATGCTTTTGAAGGAAAAAAAAAAAAGCCTGAATTGCATTGGAATAGGGGCTAGGATATTGCTCCAGCTATAGAAGGCCAGCTTAAAATCATAGCAATGTGAATTTGTGTTCTTCTATCACAATTTGATACTGGCCAAATCATCCTCTCAATGATCACAGAAAATTCTAAATTATAAGTTTCACATAAGTTACATCAGAGGAGGAATTTTTCTTGTGGAGAATTCTCCACACTGATAAAAATCACAGGTCAAGACCAAAATAGGAAAAATAATCTTAACAAACCAATGACATAAATTTGATGTCATTCTTTCCTTCTAAGTCTCATAGCTGCTGGAAAGATTTTAAGTTAGTCTTAATATGGTTTTTGGCTTCATCCTGCCTTGTCAAACAGACTCTCTTTGCCAACTTCCCAAAAGACATTATGACCATGATTTTGGTTTCTTATTTAGCTTGTCAGGATAACTAGGAAAAAACAACTTTCAGGTAGGGGAAAGGTATCTCAGTGATATTTTATCATACCATTTTCAGTTTATTGTAACTTTTTTAGCCTTAGTCATATATAAAAGATTCATAATTTTTCTAAGTGTTATTGCATGAATGTTTATAGAATATAATTCTTGGATGACAGTAACTACTGAATACATTTGAAAAACAAACAAACAAAAATTATGTCTATGGCCATCAAATTGCCATATTATTAGAAAACTAAAAGAATATACTGATAAGCTCTTCCAGGTTTCTTATTATTACCAATATCCCTGTGTGTGACTGTAAGATATATTGGATGAAACCTGACACCTTACTCTTCCTAGTGATGAGTATTAGTCAATTCTTTTTTTAAGTCTATAAAAATCATTTTGCATATCACCAAGGAAAAGTGAGAAAAACTGATATATCAGAAAACAGTAAAATGGTAACTGTTTTACCCTTCATTTTAGTGGGGATGCTTAGGCTCAAAAATATCTTTAAGATATTAAAATTTTTGCAGAAAGAAACTTTAACCCCACTATTCATTAACTCACTGAGGTTATAGCTCTGTTCCTCTTCCCAGCAAAGGTATCCCATGCATTAGTTAACACTTGACATAACTAACCTTACTGTCCCAGAACTAGAACCTTGGAAAATTTCTCTATCCCTTCAAAATTTATCTAATAGTTTGTTAAGTATACTCATGTATTGTATGCTATATGTTTGTGTTGTGTGGCAGATGGGTACAAATACATTGTATTACTTTCTTGTCCACAAATGAAACTAGCAGAAAAGATACTGTCTCTTCTGTTTTTATCTTATTCTAATGTTGCGTTATAATCTAGAAAGCTTTCAGATGATGCTATGTGGTAGGTGAAGACCTGGGCACAAAATGGCACAGTAGCCAGAGGCAGATTTTCAATCCCCCCCCCTTTTTTTTTTGGTGGGGACAAGAGGAAGATGTTCTGGCATTTTGTGGCATTTCCTTTTATGCTGAAGAAATATCATTCTAAGCCATTAGATCTAGGGGGGTTTTACTGTTCTTCTTGGTTCTGGTCAGACTATATTTCCTCCTTACTCCTATGTCTTAAGGTCCAAACTTCCTTGAGAGCACAGCTCAGGGGTACCCCTTGTCTCCCTTCTGATCCCCTCTGTTGTTTGTTAATGCTGGTTTTTTTTTTTTTTAAACTGGACCTCAGATTTCAATAGGTTAAGGAGCTCCTGGTGGGGAACTGCCTCTACTAATGTGGATTGGCACCTATTTAGTTAAATAACTTGATCTGAGTCATCCAATCACATTCTGTATCACAGAAGGAGGTCCAAGCTAGGGTTTCTTAAAGCTAGCTTTCTATCCAGTGTGCTATGCTAATTTTTTTAATCTCTTACATTACGATGCATATCATTTTAATTTCCTTAACTCTATGTGTATTTAATCTCCTCCTTTCTAGAAAGTAAGTTCTTTGATCACAACAATTGTTTGTTTTTCTCTTCAATGCTAACACATGCATCCTTGTAACAAATGCTTATTGAATTAAAGGTTGGAGTGATGTATCTTTGTACATTTGGACACTTGTAAAAATGGGCATTGCACCAGAAGCATAATACAACATGAGAAATAAAAATGAAACTAATCATCATTTCCAGAAAAGTTGATTTTTGTTCATCTACAACTAATTCTTAAAGGTCTTTTAAAGATGAGAACTGCTAGTGAGTTGCTTTACTTCTTTATTGGTAAATTCCTGTGTCCTGCACACCTGGGCTTTTTATTTCAGAAGGAACTAATTAACAGCTTGCTGATTGTTGTCTCAAGCTCTTTTTTTTTTTTTTTTGCTTTTGGTTGAGGCAATTGAGTTTAAGTGACTTGCCCAGGGTCACACAGCTAGGGAATGTTAAGTGTCTGAGACCAGATTTGAACCCAGGTCCTCCTGACTTCAGGGCTGGTGCTCTATCCACTGCGTCACCTAGCTGCCCCTCAAGCTCTTTTTTAATGGAAGGAAACTAGGCCAAGGAAGGCCAAGGACCTTATCCCTACTTTGCCAGCATGTCACAGACAGCCTTTTCCCTAAATCACACTTCCAGTCCTGTCTGCTCCTGGCCTGCTTCAGCATTGTTATTATTATTGTAATAAGCAGGCAGATTGGAGGGGTTTTTAAAGCAAAACACAGCTGGTGAGTCTAATTTTAGACGGATCGAGATGAGTGTCCCTCTTTAACAGGCTTGGTTTCTCAAACTCCTTCCACACATTAAGTTGCTTTTTAGCCAGATGTCTCATGACTGGTGAGCGTCTTTCTTTCGCATCAGCACTTTCATTGGCATGGTCTTTTCATGCCAGCATTCTAACTTAGCACACTCCTCACAGTGACTTTCTCTTTGCTGAGAAGAAGCAAAAAGCTGTTTGTGTGCAGATGGTCTATGAGATCCAGTAATAACTTGGATGATTTGTGCCACATTGATGAGAAGTTCCTGAGGAGCATATGAGTGAAGGAAGGATACAGCTTTCTCCAATACCAGGCTTGAATCTAGAAGATGGAGCCATCATCTTTCTACTCTGCGGCTTTGCTTGGATGTTCACCATTATCAAATGCATACTGTAGAAATAATACTAATCAGTTCATTATTCCAAAGTATAGCAGCACTTTTCTTTAATATGCTCTAAATTTTTAAATCTATTTCCGTAGTAATAAAGCCCAATAGACACTTTAACTTTCTCTAAAACTGACCAATTACAATCTCAGACACTTAACATTTCCTAGCTGTGTGACCCTGGACAAGTAAGTTAACCCCAATTGCCTCAGCAAAAACAAACAAACAAAAAACAAAAACAAACAAAAAACAAAAACAAAAACCCAAACCTGACCAATTTCATTTTCCTTTTGCAACTCCATCACTGATTATATTGAGTGAGGAATTATCTCTCTAGCAAAACTGAGACTCATCTAGTAATGACAACAGTTCTCTAAGGTAATGCTTATAACATTAAAGCCCAGTACTGAGAAAGGAACTAAATGCTGAGATTCTTTCTGGCATAATATATCAGTTTTGACTAAATTTGGACTTAGGAAGATCCAAATTAAAATCCCAAATATTATACTTAGTGATTAGATGATCAAATGCAAGTCATTTAATTTCTCTCAGTGTCAGTTTCCCCATCTGTCAGTTATTCTTTATATTATATAATCTTGGGGAAACCACAACTTTCCTAGGCTTCAGTTTTGTCATCTGGAAAAATGAATCTGTTTTTCCTCTGAGTTCCCTTCCAGCTTAATATCTGTGATTCTACATCATTTTACCTCAGGAGTGGTGTTAAATTCTTTGTTCCACAGTAAATAAGTTTACCATCTGGAAAATTGGCATTGAGGTTACCCCTCAGTATTAGCAGTATTATTAGTTAAATATTGACTTTATCCCCTCTATTTCACTTATTTAAATTAGGCTTATTTTTTTCCCAGATGTTTACTTATGTTTATATTTTACTAATCAGTTTTATGTAAAAGACACAGATCTTTTCTCTCCTTCTAAGTGTAGATGAGAAAATGCAGACTTTGCCTAAAACACCATAGAATCACCACTTTGGTGTTGGCTTTAAGACATTAGAATTCATGCCCTACAGTTTTCAAAGGAATGCATACTGCTTTTCATAGAGATTAGAGATCTTTGTCATTCCTGCTGATTCATTCTACCACTTTCTTAGAAAAGAATATGCTGTTAAAAGTTAGCAAGAGTTCATTTTTAGCTAATTATTTTTTTTTCTAAAAAACAAAATCAATAGCAAACAACAAAAAAAGAATAAACAACAAATATTGTTATGCTGTTCAAGACACAGTACAAGTTTCATAGGAACTGAGAGCTTCTTAATCCAATATGAAAAATACCCATTGTCACTGTTTTGCGTAGGACTTCAGTAATAATATACAAAGTGCCTCATAGATATCATTTCATCCTTCAGAAATCTCAAATATTCTTGAGTTTATGGCTGCAACTCCAAGGTGGCTTTTTTTAATTTTTTGGTTGATATGGAAACATTCCTTAGATGCCTTACTAGGCTTGTTATATTCTGTAACTTTGCAAAAATCATGCATACTTTCCTCCTCCACAAAAGTCTGTGTTTTTAAAAGCAAGAAGAAACTGATTGTTAATTTGTACCCATAATTTAACCCAGTAGAAATAGAATTAGATGAAGCAAGATGTAATTAGATAGCATGAAGCTTGAAAAGCCCCAATTCAAATAGTTAATCAAAATAAATAATTTCATTGCAAGTTTTTATGTCTGATGCTATACTTTTAAATAAATCATAAATTTTCTCATTTTATTTTTCAAATTTTGGAAATTTTTTAAAGTAATCAACTCTAGGAGGATTTTTTATTATTATTATTAAAACTTTTTATTTGCAAAACATATGTATGAATAATTCTTCAACATTAACCCTTACAAAGCTTTCTGTTACAAATTTCCCCCCCCCTACTTCCCACCCATCCCTTAGATGGCAGGATATCCACTACATGTTAATTATGTTAAATACTTGACAAATTGAATATATGTTTACATATTTAGGAGGGGTTTTTAAGAGAATTTTGTTTTCAATTTAAAAACTCAATAAACATTTATAAGTGCTTACTTTGTACCAGGTACTGTACTAATCACTAAGGATGCAGAAAGAGACAAAAGAAAATCCCTGTTCTCAAGTTGTTTCATCTTTTATTTGGAGATTTCTATCACCTAAGGACTTTTCAAGATCATAGAGCATGGGATCATTTTTTAAAGCTTAAAGTTCACCTTAGTGGTCACCTAAGACTAGCCCTTTAATTCTGCAAATGAAAAACTGATGCTTTGTAAAATCAAATGATTTTCCTGAGGTCACACTGTCATAAGGAGGGGAGCTGGGATCAGGGTTCATGGGAAAAGGCTCCATACTTAGTAGTAAGAGCTGGGCTTCCATTCTCTATTCTATCAATTAATACCTGTGTGATCCTGAGCAAGTCATTTATCCTCCCTTAGGTGGCTTCAATTTCCTTATCTAATGAGGATATTTGATTAGCTGATTTCTAAGATATTATTCTATGCTAATATCCATGGCTTTGCAATCCTAAAAAATAATCTGAATCTGTATTTCTTCAGAGACAGTTGGAAGGACCTAAAATACTTGCAGAATCCTATTAGGTACTGTTATAAATTTTCCTATTAATCTATTTGATTTTTTTTTAACATAGAATTATTTAATTTGTATCTTTTGCCATCTGGACCAAATCTACTGTTCAAATTTTCCTCTCCTACCATTTCCTCTCTTACATTAGACATTTCCCATCCATGCGTTTTTCATCATTCCACTTCAATGAACCAGGATACCCACCCTTCTTTTTGATTTATCCAAATCCTGGTCAGTGCAGAGGGACCTAGACCTCCTGGAAAGACCTAAAGTCATTTTTATCTTCAGTTCAATCAGGAATGGATCATATAGTATCCTCCTGATGTCTTATCTTTTGCTCTAAGTACTGTTTCCAGAGCTTCAGTAGTTATTTATCTTTTTTATTTACTGTATGCTTTATCTCTTCATCTAGCCTGTAAGATTCTTTAAGGAGGAGCTGGCTGCCATCTTCTCTGTTGTACTTTGTCTTGGTATTTAAACACTATTCCTGTTAATTCCTTTGATGCAATTTGTAGGAAAACTAAGTCAAACTTGTTACTTGGGATCTTTTTGATGTAGTTTTTTTTTTTTTTTTTCATTTGTTGATTATCTGTAGTAAGGGAAAAACAAAACAATTATTCCACCCTTGAAAAGAGCTAAAAAGGGAATTTAATTCAGTAGGTCTAAGTATCCAAGTTTTCTGTAGCAGTCTACATATTTGTATGTGTGTGGATAGATAGATATAAAACATATATACATGTTAATTACTCTAACTTTTCTAGACTTGACCAATAACTGTCAGTTTCATAATTGTAACAGTTGATTCATGTATGCTAGTTAGAAAAAAATAACTTTTGTTCAAAATTTCAGGCTATGATCTGGGGTCAGACAGACCTCAAGTTAGCTCTCAGGCAGGGATCATTTTGGTCATCCAGATCCTTGTTTTATTTTTAAAAAAATGAGAAAACAGACACTACTCCCTCCATCCTACCCCTTAACTCCGTGACTGTGACTTTCCCAAAATCAGGCGTCTATTGTCAGATCTGCTTACCTCTTATTTAGCATAATGTTCTTTCCATGAAAACATTATTTATAAACAGCTTTACTGTATAGCAGCATTTATTATGATGTATCACCCCTTTGATTTGGAGCTGGTTACTAAACCCGGTTTTAGATTCAGGCTTCTCATGTATTAATTCTCTGTAATACTTTTCATCACCATAGACTATATATACACATTAATCCTGTCTGGTTGTCTCCAGAAACATGCTATTGATTACAAGGAGATACCAGGTTAGGGAGTGTGGCAAGGTCAGCATACATCATTACCCCTCTTGCAAGTGACTAAAAAATACATTTCCTATTGGTCTTCTTCTTTGTACTTTGCAGTTTATAGAATTTGCTACAGTTTACTTCATAATACATTTATCATTTTACATTAACATAGTGTTGGGGAGTCACAAATATAAGAGTTTTCCATGGGTAATTCTCTCTAATGTTTTCTTTCTTAGGATGCCTCTCTGATGGACATGAACTCTTTTAGTCCTTTGATGCCGACATCCCCTTTATCCATGATAAACCAATATAAGTTTGAAGATGAGCCAGACTCAAAGGACCTTTTCATAACAGTTGATGATCCAGAAAGCCACATTACTACAATTGAAACTTTTATCACCTACAGAGTTACAACTAAGGTAACCCTTTTATAAGTTTTTTTTCTTCCATCACAAATGTTTTCTTTGAAAATTTAACAGCGCTTCCATTTGATTTTACACTTGGCATTTTGGAATCTTGGCAGGATTTAGCACTGAATTGCTCATCACTGCCTTGAGCATTTTGAACAACTCAGATTTTCTCTTCTATCCACCAGCTGCTTCCTAAGAGTTTGGTTTAATTCAGATATACTGTTGAAGCTACAATACAAGTGTTCCATTTCAAAGCAATTGTGCCCAGTTTATAATAATAAGTATATAATTGTATGTTTGTTTTTTCAGTTTATAAAATAATGAAAAATATCCTTCGTGGAGAAAGTGCCTTTAACGTTCAAGGACAAAACATTACATGAACAGCATTTAGCATTTATTAAATTCATATAGTAACATATATTTTAAAGCTCTTTTGAAAATTTTGACAACCTCACAAAGTTTGATTAGATAATTGGTTAATGCCTCCATTTTATAAGTTTAGAAATTGAGTTGTTCAGAAAGTATACCTGCATTGCTTGTTAGAAATGGGACCAGAGCTTACTTTTGGGTTTCCAGGGTAAAACTTTTTGAATAAAATAAAGTAACAAAACTTTATAGCATTCATATATGTCAATCCCCTTCCTCTTTTCTTGCTAGTTCCTTTTCTTCCAAGATTACCATTATCATAGATTTGGTTTTTATAAACATGTTTGTTTATATATTGTCTCCCTCATTCAAATATCAGCTGTTTAAGGGTCTATATTTTGCTTGTTGTTGTTGATGTTGTTTTTACTTTTATTTTATCTGAAGCATATAGCACAGTGCTGAATCTTGGCTTAATTTATTTGAGTGTCTTTAAATTTGTCAAATTATTTTCTTGTGCTACCATTATACACTGTCCCTTTTTTCTTTTTTCCTCTATTACCTTGACTCTATGTACTCCAACAAAAATCCAGGTCCTATAAGCAAGCATACATTTGGAGATACTTTTTATCATCTTAGCATCAGGGAAATAAAATTTTAAATCACAACGGCTCTTGAAGACATTTTATCAAGCCATAGAGTGCTAAAGTTCATGTCAATGGTTGCAGTGCCTATGCTGATAAATTTATTGACCCTTAAAGTAGGAAACTAGATGACATGTAGAGGATAGAACCAGTCTTGCAGTCAAGAAAACCTGAATTCAAATCTGGCCTTTGACATTACTAGTTCTGTGGTCCTGGCATGTCACTTTTAAGTCTGTTTGCCTTACTTTTCTCATCTGTAAAATGAACTAGAGAAGGAAATGACAAACTACTCCAATATCTTTGCCAAGAAAATATAGCATATGGGGTCATGAAGATTCAGACATGACTGAAATGACTGAACAACTAATGTATTCAAATATAATTTTATATATCCATATTCTATTATATTTACTAGAATATCATATATACATACATATGTATGTGTGCATGAATTTAAAAAAAATAATCTAGATTTAAAATGTCATTATTGTGAGATGCTTACTGTAGGGAAACTCCTGCTATCATTGAAAATTGGCAATTCTTCTATAACTTCTTGTCTTAGAGAGTTGCCTGTGACAAAGACAGTTAAAATGACTTGCCCATCTTTAATCAGCCAATCCATAAGCATTTATTAAACACCTGCTGAATGTCATGTATTGTGGAATAGTAGCTAGAGAATTGACCTTGAAGTAAGGATATACTAGATTCCAGTCTTGTCTTTGATACACACTGGCTATGTGATTTAACCATGTAGAGATCTCGGTAGAGAATGTGCTGCTGATCTGTGATTTTTCTTGTGCAGCAGGATAAATGTGGAAATATATTTAGAAAAATTGCACATATTTAACCTATATTGGATTACTTGCTATCTAGGGGAGGAGGATAGGGATAAGGGAGGGGAAAAAAATGGAACACAAGGTTTTGCAAGAGTGAATGTTGAAAACTATCTTTGCATGTATTTTGAAAATTAAAAAATATATATTATTAAAATTGTTTTAAATGATTAAAAAAAAAGAAAGTGCTGATCTATACACAAATTGTCAAGACCCAATGCAAATGTAGTTTAAACTAGATTAAGTTGTAACTGGAAAATATTCTCCAAAATAAATAGAAAATACAACAAAAGATAGATAATATATTTTTATAAGTCAATAATGTGGCCTGCAGGGATCCTTACATAAGGTTTGGTGTCCCTAGTTTTTATTTGAATGTAACACCACTGCTTTATGTCAATGAATTCACCCATCTAATAAAAAAAAAAAAAATGTGTCAAGAGCTATAATAGGAATACAAAGGTGAAGGAACCTCCACCCTGATAGAGGATACATTCTCTACTACAAACTATAAAGATATGTACTAAATATATAAAATATACTTGTGATGGAGGAAGGACAAGAGCAGCTTAAAAGATCAGAAAATCCCTTATATAAAAGATGGAACTTGAGTTAAGCTTTGAAGGAAATGAAGAGTTCTAAGAAATGGTCAACAAGAGAATATGGTTTATGTATGGGAAGTCATTTGTTTCATAACTAGGAAGTATCAAAAGCAGGACATGAACCATGACTTCTTGACTTTAGGGCCACACTATGTGACCTCCTTCCGCCTTTTGTGTACACATACACACACACACACACACACACACACACACACAATACATATGCACATACAAATATATTTACATATATTTTATATATTTACACAATTTATACATATACACTCCTATATGATAGATGTTCTAATAAAAATAGACCTCAGTTTGTGAATAACCATGACTAGGTGTTGGAGACATCCGAATTAAGTGCTAGTCCCTACCTCAATAGCCTTAGGGAACTAAGTGCGTTTTAGAATACTAAATATGTCCCACCTAGGCTATAATTGACTTGAAAGAGAGGAGTTAGGCTGTTATTGTGCTCTGTAGCTCATTAACCTCAACTCCAGAGCCTAGGTTTGACTCACCCAAAAGGAACAATAGGGTCACTCTACAAAGGTATTCAGTGTACAGAATAGGTCAGATGGAAAACATCTGTTTTCTCTACCATAAAAGAAATGTTTAAATCACAAAGAACTCCTGGATGCATACTGACAGATAGTTAATATATGGTACAGTGACCCTATTGTACTCTTGTTATACTCTTAGGGATTGGGGTCATATTTAAAAACATGAAACATTTCTTGGAGCTGCTGAACATGCATTTAATTTTCATTATAGTTCTGCACTGTCCATGAAATTTATTCTAAGTCTTTGTCATATGACAAATCAGAACATAGATTGGGTTTATTGTTACGATAGTGATCTTTGCCTCTAAAAGTTATGGGGACTAGTCCCTGCTTGATATCTAGCATCTAGCCCTAGTTAAAGGGAATATGTATTTATTGAGCGCCTTCTATGTGTCAAGCATTGTGCTGTGGTTTGTATTATCTCATTTGATCCTAGAAGCTCTTAATTTTGTAAACATGTTAAGAAACAATCTTCTTAAGATCAATTTTTGGTCCCATGTGATCTCAGAAAAAGCAGACTCATAAGGTTATTGCCAAGGTTAGAAATATTTTAGGATCACCATTTGATCCTCTATGCTCTTGGAAAGAGACATAAAGCAGAAGAGGCAGTCGGAGATTTGATGACTTGATATTTATTTTCTGATTTGTGTAGGCTAACAGTGTACATGAAGAGTCCAAGTTTCTGACATGTTAAAAAATGGAAAAGAGGAGGAAGTTATTTTCTTCTTTTAGTTTTCAGAATATTCTCTTATTTCAGTGGCCAATATTCCTTAGCATAATCCCTGCTAGTTATATTTTCCCAATAGCACTGAACCACAGCACATAGTATGCCCCACTCAGACCCAACTTCAGTCATGTTTCATGGTATGTTCTAGTCTAACCACCATGCTATAAGTAAAATGAGGGCATGAACTGAATGGCTTCTGGTGTTTTCCTGGTCTTAATCTATGATCTTGTTCATAAAGAACTTTTAGATCATAACTCTTCTATAAGCTGGAGATGTCCTACTGTGAACTTTCAATTATCTGTGTGTCTTGAAAGCTCTTTGCTCACAGCTCAGCTATCAAACTTATTCATGGAGATAGGTCTGAAACCTTTCCCTACTTTGGAAAGACTGACCATTACACTGACTCAATTGAAAAATACTGATTTCCAGGGTCAGGATTTGTGGCTACCTACTTGTTAACACCTTTGCACGGAATGGAGATAAGAATAGAAAATAGTGATTCCACATGGCAGAGAACATCAGAGAACAGATACATTTCTCTGATGCAATCATTTTTTATCATAGAATAACTGAATCAGAGTTGAAAGGGACCTCAGTTGTTCATCTAGTCCAATCTGTATTCTAAAAAGAATCATCACAGCAATATACTTGACAAGTAGTCATTCTGCCTTTACTCAAAGACACTGTTAGAAAGTTTTTTCTTGTCTTATTTTTATCTCCTTTCTTACCTTTTAGATACAGCACTTGTAAAAACACATTTAAATATTTTAAACTATTTTATTGATATTCAGTTGTTTTTTCAGTTACATCTAACTCTTCATAACCCCACTTGGCTTTTCTCAGCAAAGATACAGGCGTGGTTTATCATTTCCTTCTCCAGATCATTTTTGTAGATGAGGAAATGGATGCAAACAGGGTTCTGTGACTTGCCCAAGGTCACATAAGTTTCTGTAAGTTTCTGATCAGATTTGAACTCAGAAAAATAAATTTTCCTAACTCCAAGTCTAGTACTTTATTTAAAGCACTACTTAGCTGCTCTTTTGAACTGTAAAATAAAAATACACTTCATTTCAATTTGAAATCAGTTTATTAAGTAATTACTTTCTGTAATTTGCTGCATTAAATTTTAGGGAAGATATATGCCCCTTGACTTCAAAACAGCATAAAACCAATAGAGGAGATGAGATCCATACAAATAACTATAATATTATGTAGAATGAAATCAATATATAGAAGAAACATGAGCATAGTACTTTGATATCAAATATAAAATAAAGCTTTCAGAATAAGTAAAACTAAAGAGATTATTTTTATTGTCTGTTTCTGAAGGACTTGGACCTATATTATTTTAATCTCCATTCCCAGGGTTGGAAACTGTGGAGGAAGTATAGACTCAATCAGCATGCATGTTATTAAATTACTTAACAGTGTTCCATATATGTGTGTATGTGTGTGTACATATACTTATTTATACATATATATAATTTCTTATTTTTTAATACTTGAGCAATTTCTGTGTATTTACTCAACAGTGAAAGTTTTGCAACATTTTCTAAAAATTAAGTTTTTGAAATCAAATCACATTCTTCCCTTTTAATGCATTGCAAAGGAAGTATCTTGACTGTATTATTTGAAACAGTGATTTTCAAAGAAGTAACCTGTTGACATTAATAGTTTTCTGATCCACACTTTATGACAATTAATTCAGCATTTTATAACTTGTAGCAAATTGTAGATTTAATCATTATCTGTGATAGACATTTCCAATGTGTGAAATGTACATGCTAAATTGTTTTTAAGGAATTTAACAATGTTTCATCCCACAGTACTCCTACAGAAAAAAATTTCAACAATGACATTACTGTCATAAAATCTTTCCCCTGAAATTTCAGTACAGTTAGAGGGAGGAAATACTACCTACAAAACTTTTTCAAAAAGATTATTGTGTGTGGGGAGAGGTATAGGAAGGGGTGAGAAAGAGAGAGGAGAGAGAGAATGAGAACGTGCAAGTGAGCTCTTGGGAGGCATGATAAATATTATCTTCTCATTTTTTTAATTAGAGAATCTTTGTTTCTGTTTGGCTTGGGTTCATCTTTATTTTTATTGTCTTGACAGAAACTCCAAATTCCTTTTTTTTTTTGTTTTGTGAAAACATTCGCCTTAATGTCTTTAATTTCATTTGCAAGACACAAATTCATATCTCAGTAAAATATCCTGAAAACAATAGTGATTTTTTCTTGTTGAGTCAAAAAAATATTAGTTGAATTAAATGATGGTTGGATCACTTATGAAACATGCCAGAGTTTTCATATACTTTCAGCACATTGTAGGAAAAATTTGAGCAAATTTCTAGGAAATGTTTCTTTGCAATTAAGGTCAGAGTCTTCAGTAGACTGTAATAAAATGGAAAACAAAAAAGATGTTCCTCCAATTTTGATTTTTAATTAGTTGGTGAATGGCAGTAATTTTAGACATTATATTCAGAGCATATGTATATGTTAGAAGGAAAATCATGCATAATATAATGATTTTATAACATTTTATGGTTGGCAGATGGCTGTTATAAAACAGTTTTTTCAGTTTTGATTTTCAAAGCTAAAGGGATTTTAGTTAGATGCTTGTTTTTTCTCTGGAAGGATATCCAACTTGCTTTGTTTCATCGGCTATGTGAGTAGATATTTCATTGTCCCAAAATAATATATGAGCAAACATAAAATAATTAGTATTTGTTAATTTCTTTTCCAGGCTCAGATTTATTTCAGCATGCCCTAACTAATAAACAAACACCATTCATCTTGAGTTATTTCTTCTTCTTTTATTTTTTTCAGACATCTCGTGGTGAATTTGATTCTAGTGAATTTGAAGTTCGAAGACGTTATCAAGATTTCCTTTGGTTAAAGGGAAAACTTGAAGAAGCACATCCCACCCTCATTATTCCTGTAAGCGTATCTGTTTTTCAGACTGCATTAACTATTTTTTACTTGCCAATATTTGGAAACTGGATTCCTACATGCTACATAATAACTTAGAAAATCATAAATTAACATTACCTGTGTTTTGTTGCATTTTTATATATTTTAAACCCTTTCCAAGTTTATTTTAATCTGGTTCCCTCTCATCTCAGGAGTTTTCCAGGGGCCACCAGCCATGAGTTTGATACCTCTGATGTAGTGGATAGAGAAATGACTATGAAGTTAACACAGGCTTCAAGTTCTGATGAAATCATTTAGGTCTCCAGTGATCCCATCAAATCAATAGGACTATAAGTTACGGGGCAGCTAGGTGGTGCAGTGCATAGAGCACCAGCCCTGAAGTCGGGAGGACCTGAGTTCAAATTTGGTCTCAGCCACTTAACATTCCCTAGCTGTGTGACCCTGGGCAAGTCACTTAACCCCAATTGCCTCAGCAAAAAAAAAAAAAAAAAAAAAAGACTATAGCTTACAGATAGTTTGCCAATTTACATTGAAGAATTTTCCACAGTAGGAATTGTTCACATAGATGAATTCAGTTTACAACTCCTTCCTCTGCACACACACAAAAGAAGTTTAATATTTATAAAACTTCATTTTAGATGTTGAAAATTTGCCTGATTTCATTTTGAGAATGCTTTTGTCTTTAAAAAAAAAAAATCAAGACTTTATTGAAACGCTTTTTTTTTCCATTTTTACTCTGTGCTATTACTTTCTACTTCAAACTGTACCATTAAATCATTTTTTAAATATTTTTTTTTCTATAAACAGTTGCACCATCAAGCTCATTAAATCATCTTGGATTCAAATCCAAGATCTTCTACTTCAGTCAGTCATTAAATACCTACTATATGTCAGGTCCCAGGAATAAAAATATGAATAGACATTGTATGATTGTGAGGTTATTTAGGATCATAGAATTACAGATTTAGAAATGGAAGAGACATTAGAAACAATGTATTCCAACTTTAATTTTATGATTGAGGAAAATGAGGCTTAAGTAGTAGTTAAATCAGGATCATTTAGCTAAATAAGCATCAGAGGCAGTATTTGAGTCTTCCTGACTCAAAATCTAATATTCTATCCATTGTACCACATTGCCTCATTTCGCTACTTAAACTCTCTGCACCTTTTTCTTTTTCTTTCTTTCTTTTTTTTTTTTTAATAGAATGAGGAGATTACAACTGAATGGATAGTAGTCTCTTACAGTTGTACAAGCTTAAGCTTTAACAGCCAAAAACTTCACTAAGGCTTTTGGAACATCATCTACCATCATCTACTTAGTGTAATATTGTTATACTTTGTTTCCTTAGCCATTGCCAGAAAAATTCATAATGAAAGGCATGGTGGAACGGTTTAATGATGACTTCATTGAGACACGAAGAAAGGCATTGCATAAATTCTTAAATCGAATTGCTGATCATCCAACTTTAACTTTTAATGAAGACTTCAAAGTGTTTCTCACTGCACAAGCCTGGGTAAAAAAATCTTTGATTTTTTCAGTTTTATTATTCTTATACATTCCAATGTTACATTGACTTTGTTCTTACAATTTTACTAATTTTTTTTTTTAGGAAGCATTGTTCTCTATTGAATGAATGAAGATGAAGTTTTTAACATAAGTAAATAGTTTTTAGATAGGGAACTTATATTAATTCTAAAGTATCAAAAAACCTTAGAGTTTTTGTTTCATTTGTAACCACGTATTTTCTCCCACATACAATTCTCTTTTTGTCTTTGAAGGTGATTTTTAAAAATTTAGGTTTTTCTTTGCCTGTGTTGAATAAAAATATTCAGGGCTTTAAAAAAATCTTTTCTTTCTTGGCATCGTGGAGAATAAGAATGTGATGGTGTGTATTAGTTCCCCTGGACACCTTGTATCAGAAAGACAACCAGACTATACTTTTTCCTCCAGGGGACTGCCTACAGTTTTCAATTCTTAGATGTTCAAACTTAATTACATGATCATATCTCAGGCACTTACTGTGTGACTTTGGGCATGTCATGTACCATCTAAAATCCTTAATTTTTTCATCTGTGATATTGGGTTAGTAACTGGATTGTCTATCACAGGATTGATGTGAGATTCTTAAAATTCCATAAAAGAGTGAATTATTATCTTGTTTATAGAAGAGTAGTGCAGCATTTTGAAACAACAAATGAATTGGATAAAGGATTGTGCATTTTATTTCCTAACAGTGAGGTTTTATATATATGTTAGGCCTGTTATTGCTTAGGCCATAATGTCATAGCCTAATTCCTGATCTATATTGCACTCTTAGAAATTGTCTAGGATACTGTTACTAAAGAAACTGGCCTGTAGTCATATGTTGTGCTTCAAACAATAAACAGAAGTCATGCTAACAAATCATTCTTAAGCACTAATGGATAAATGTGTTGTATGGTCAAGGAGTTCTTCTGTCATTGAAATCATAATATCAAAAATATAAAATGAGAAGGTACTTCAGAAGTCATCCAGTCCAATCCTTATTATTTTGGGGGGAAAGCATCTTTTTTATATTATGGGCCTTTTTCAACTTGTCCCTTCCCAACTCCTTTTGGGGATCCGTCCTTTTTGAAAGAGTTTATTAAAAATAACTTCTTAACTAATCAAACCATTATATGCAAAACTGCATTCTCATAATATCCCAACTATCCCATCTTCCTTATAAAAGCTGGATTTGAGACTGGATTTGAACTGAAGACCTCCTGACATCAGGCTGCTGAGCCATTTAACTGCCCATTCATTTGTCTTTTGTTTGTTTTCCATTTGCATTGCTGTGATCATTGTATATAATTTATTTTCCTGGTTCTGTATATTTAACTTTGTATCAATTTATACAATTCTTACCATGTTTTTCTATATCATCTTCACTATTCCTTTTGTCATAATAATATCCCCATTACACTCATATACCATACATATACCTAATAGATAGGCAACTACTTTGTTTCCAATTCTTTGCTGCTACAAAAACCACTGCAATAATGTAAGGGTCCATTCTTTCTTTGTCCTTTTTAAGGAGCATATATGCCTAGCCTTGTCCTAAATTGCTTTTAAAATTGATTGGATGGGTTCAGAACTCCACAAACACTTCCTTAGCATTTCTGTCTTTTTATGAGCTTTGTAGAAACTAAGATCCTTAGTTTATCTTTATTTCTGCAATTTACTCCAGCACTGATTTCACATTTTATTGTTAGCTTTCTACAGATTAGCTGAAATATTCATCATTTCAACTGCAACCTTTTCAGTATCAGTAATTCTTGCATATGGTTATCAATAATTTGCAATTCTTTGTGTCAATCCTTTATTCAAATCCTTTGTTCATTTTTTCTATTAGGACCAGACTCTGTACCTCTATCTTTGTTAATTCTCTGTTCTTAAGATATCAGACTTTTATCTGATGTTGCTTAACATTCTCCTTTATGTGAGAGGAAATGGTGTCTCAGAGAGTTTATATTATTTGCCTAACGGTTAATTTGGTAGTAGATGGTAGAGTCTCGGTTCAAACCCTGGACTTCTTTGAGTATTTTCTTTAATATAGATAGTTAAAAAAATCTCTAAATGATAACCTTTCATATATTATAATTTCTATATGAAGGTGAGGAAACACAGGCTCAGAGACATTACATGACTTTCGCATGGTCACGTTGTTATTAAGTGCAAACATTGGTTATTTTCAATTAAGGTATAACAAACTAAGCACTTTTTTACACTGCCTGTGAAAAATACAATATATGATGCTTCTATGACCTCTTGTTTGGAGAAAATCCTCTGAGAAAATAATTTAGACACTAGTAATGAGTTTTGGGGACAGCTCAGTGAATGGAGCACTATTCTTGGAAATAGGAAGACCTGAGTTCAAGTCTAGCCTTAGACGCATACTAATTGTGTGACCCTGGACAGGTCTTTTCACCCTTTTTGCCTCAGTTTTCTCATCTGTCAAATGAGCTGGAGAAGGAAGTGGCAAACTACTCCATTATCAAGAAGACCCCAAATGAGATCATGAAGAGCTGAACATGATGAAATAATAGCAGTGAGTTGTTAATTCCTATTTTATCTTTCCAGGACAGCTAAATAGCTGTCTTTCTCCCATTAAAGATATAGAACTCAGAGCCCAAACCAGGTGTTCTACCTATAAGGCTGCCAGCACAGAGATTCACAGGAAAATGGTGATTCATAGTTTTGAAAGTGACTCCTTTTTTTTCAAAAGGAAAGCTGGCAGGAGAATATGGTGCTAATAAGACCAAAGTCATAAATCTAATCCTTGTTACTTAGTGCTATTCCATTCCATCACCAGGAATTATATTCCTGGAACTGCCCATGCTGAGCTTTGCTCTAGCTATGGGATCAGATGGCTTAACATTTGGCTTTCCAATAACCCTAGATTCTCACTGTTCTATCCTTCTGCTGGATTCTGGAACTTTTTTGTGCACTCCTTATTACTATTTCTTCTAGTGTGTTTTTAGAACTTCACTAGGGGCATTTGTGAGGGTTCTTGGTCATAGTGTACCACCATTTTTTCACAATTTTTTATGATATTCATTTATTTTCTATGTACTCAAGAAAAAGAAATATTCAAAACCTCAATAAATTAGTAATAGAAAAAGCATAAACAATTTGATGTTGAGTTCTAAATGATTTATACAGGTAAGGAATGGTGGCTGCTGAGCTAAACATATTTTAAGATAGGGAGTTTAAATAAATTGCAAGCTCAGTATGAGTCAACAATATGATATGGCAATCCCAAAACTAGTGGCTTGTAAAAAGATATTTATTGTTGTTATTGTTCAGGCATTTCAGTTGTGACCAACTTTTTGTTACTTCATTTTGGGGTTTTCTTGGCAAAAGGTAATGTAATAGGTTGCCATTTCCTTCTCTAACTCATTTTACAGATAGGGAAACTGAGACAAACAGGGTTAAGTGACTTGCCCGCAATCACACAATTATTATCTGAGGCCAAATTTGAGCTCATGAAGATGTCTTCCTTTTTCCAAACCCAGTGCTGTATCATTACACCACCTAGCTTCCATAATATCCAGAATTGGGAAGAGGGTGATTTTTTTCATCAGATCATTCAAGAGTATTTAATTCCAGCCACCAAATTTTAGGAAACATAGTTCAGAAAACAGCAAACAGGATGAATGGGGTCATTGAAGTCATGATTTATAAGGACTATTTGATGTGAACTATGTATATTTAGTCTGAAGAGGACAAAAATTAGAAGAGATGAAATAGTTGTCTTTGAGATTTTGAAAGGCTATCATTTGAAAGAAGGAGAAATTAAAATTATTCTGCTTGGTGCTGGAGGTCACACTATGGGCAATAGATAGAACTTGCAGAGAGATGATTTTTTGGCTTAAAATGTAAATAATTCCTTTTTTGAAGTTAAAATGGCCCAGAAGTGAAAGAAAAATGGACTTCCTTGAACAGTGATGGATTAAAGAAGCCTTCAATCAAGGATTGTGCTGCTATTCATTATAAATATTTTTAGAAGGCATTCCTAAGTAGCCATGAGTTAAATGTCTATGAAGATCCATTACACTTTGGCAACTTTGACTATGAAAAGGAAGCATAGTTTGAGTCAGCTATTTCTATAAGAAAGGGAGGGATAAGTAGAATTTGGAGAACGGTAAAAAAAAAAAAATCAATTATGATTTATCATTTCTTTATCTTCTCTATTTATTTTTAAGGCAGTGACTAAAATTTGCTATTATTTGTGGGTGATAGTCTCCTGATTTTCAAAACCTATTCTTATTTCTAACTGTGTCTCTTCAACTCATATTTGACCCAAATTCTGCTTCAAAAGACTTATATTGTGGGGCAGTTAAGTGGATAGAACACCAGCCCTGAAGTCAGGAGGACCTAAGTTCAAATCTGGCCTTAGACACTCAATACTTCCTAGCTGTGTGACCCTGGGTAAGTCACTTAACCCCAATTGACTCAGAAAAAAAAAAAAAAAAGACTTACATTGTTCTTTATGATTTGAGTAAATTTCTTGTTATTTCTCAGCCTTTCAGAATCATTCAATATTCATCCAACAATCATTTGTTAAATAACCTCTATGTCCCAAACACTTTTCAGGATGCAGAATATGAAACCAAAATGGTCTTGGCAAAGTGTCTGTGATACCATAAATCTGAGTATCATTTGACTATTTCTTCTACTTGCCAAGTCCACAGTTATCCACCTTTAGTATTATCACTTTGCAGATGCTTCGATATCTTACTAATGTATTGAAATGGATCTCTGATCTGATTGATTTACAAGTTCTGTTCAGTGATGAAAATTACCATGCCATCTTGTCTGACATTGCTCTGTGTTTGCCATGAGAGGGAAGGGGTGGTGAACAGCCAATGCACTGGGGGCCCTGCTTGCCTTTTTGAGGTTATCTCTGCAACACTGTCATTAGTCATTTCTGATCTCTGGCTTGCCATATAACCAGCCCATCTTTTCTTCGTTTCAGAGAATTTTTTTGATGATGCTCTTTACTCTTTGGCTCTATTATAGTGGAAAAAATGTTGTGTTGCAATTAGAATTACTATAGTGTTAGAAGACAAACCATATTCTATTAGCAACAACTCATTAAATACCCATTATAGTGATCAATTAGAGGCTATCAATCTCTAATTTAAAATCAAAATGGAATTAAGAAAGAGAAATGGTGCAGATCACCCTTTTTTTTTTTTTAAGGTATGGCTGTCATTTGTAATTTTTTTATTGTACATTGTAAAAGACAGTTGGTGCCCTGCAATGATGAAATCTTTCATATTAAGAGCTCTCTATATCAATGAAGTCAGGTCTAGACACAGACAAATAATACTTATACAAAATATTTTCTTTTATCATCCTCTCCTGTATTCAACTATTCATGGCTAATATGTTTTTCTGCAATCATTTAAAGTAGAATTTGAGCAGTAAAAAAAAAAAAAAAATGAAAACCAGAGGAAGAGAGAAAGACCTAGAAACATATTTAAATTCATCTTTCTGCAGCCAGCTGTAATCCACCCTAAATGTTGTAATTTGTATTATAAGCTGTGTACCATTATTTTTATAACCTCTATTTTTTTCCTCCATTGTGTTTGTATGTGTTTTAACTCTTGAAATTTACACTACTACTATGACTGTTATCTGTTTCACTTTCATTATTTTGTGTTTTATTTTTAGGAGCTCTCTTCGCATAAGAAACAAGGTCCTGGATTGCTTAGCAGGATGGGGCAGACAGTCAGAGCTGTAGCATCCTCAGTGAGAGGAGTTAAAAACCGCCCAGATGAGTTCAATGAAATGAATAACTATATGGGAACATTTAGCCAGGAGATAAACTTAATAGACAAAATATCTCATAGAATTTACAAGGAAGAAAAGGGTATGTAAACCTACTAACCTCATTCTTTCTCTTGGTTTATGACACATTTGCTGTTTGGGGATATACATTTTAAAATTAGAATTTCAGCTTAATTTTTTTAAAAAAACAAAAACTTAGTCCTTTGCAAAGCTAAGTCCTGATCTGTAGATATATTTCCCTACCTCTATGTGTACAGACATCTATTTTATACCTCCTGATTATTAATAAGTAGTACTATCTCTATTACAAAGGAAAACTAGATGACAAAAAGAAGTGAAAACCTGAGCTTTAGCTTCAGATGATAGGTTATTAAGATTAATACTGGTATTCTGTGGATTGAAAAGTATCCCAGTACTTTCATTTCCCCACAACATCTCTCCTTTACCTGTCCTCTCTACTTAAACAGTTACTTGTCTACTTTTGGCTCTCATTACTTTTCTCTTGGACTTTTTCAATAAGGTCCCAGTCCATTTCCCTGCTTCAGATCTTTCATGGTCTTCGGTTTATCCTCTACACAAGGGCTAAATGAGTATTCCTGAAAGTTAGGTTTGACCATATCTCTCTCTTGTTCAAGAAATTCCCACAATTCCCTACTGCCTATAAGATGAAACAGAAACTCCTTTGGCCTTTAAATTCCTTCACAATTAGTCTCTTTAAGACTAATTTATATTGGGGCAGCTAGGTGGCGCAATGGTTAGAGCACCAGCCCTAAAGTCAGGAGGACCTGAGTTCAAATCTGGTCTCAGACACTTAACATTCCCTAGCTGTGTGACCCTGGGCAAGTCACTCAACCCCAATTGCCTCAGCAAAAAAAAAAAAAAAA
>JAJPUD010004869.1:0-29108 GCA_023553655.1 Myrmecobius fasciatus
TGTGGGAGGGCTGGGACACTGATGCATTGTTGGTGGAGCTGTGAACGGATACAGCCATTCTGGAGAACAATTTGGAGCTATGCTCAAAAAGTTATCAAACTGTGCATACCCTTTGACCCAGCAGCATTTCTATTGGGCTTATATCCCAAAGAAATCATAAAGGAAGGAAAAGGCCCCACATGTGCAAGAATGTTTGTGGCAGCCCTTTTTGTCGTGGCTATTAACTGGAAATTGAATAGATGCCCTTCAATTGGAGAATGGCTGAATAAATTATGGTATATGAATATTATGGAATATTATTGTTCTGTAAGAAATGACCAGCAAGATGATTTCAGAGAGGCCTGGAGAGACTTACATGAACTGATGCTGAGTCAAATGAGCAGAACCAGGAGATCATTATACACGGCAACAACAGTACTATATGACGATTAATTCTGATGGACATGGCTCTCTTCAACAATTAAATGTTTCAAACCACCTCCAATTGTTCACTGAAGAAAGCCATATACACCCAGAGAGAGGGATGCGAAATATGGACCACAACATAACATTCTCATACTCCTTGATTGACGTTTGCTTACATTGTGTTTCCTTTATCTGATATATCATTTGTGTAGATAATATTTTTCTTGCACAACAATGATAAGTTTGGAAATATGTATACATATATTTGATTTGCCAATATTTTAACATAATTAACATGTAGTGGATATCCTGCCATCTAGGGGAGGGGTGGGGAGTTGGGGGGAAAATTTGTAACGGAAAGCTATGTAAGGGTTATTGTTGAAGAATTACCCACACATATGTTATGCAAATAAAATTAAAAAATTTAAAAAAATTAAAAAAAAATTGGTTCTTCAGCTGCTTTTTAAAAGAAAGCCAAAATTATAAGACATGGACATATGAAGAGAGAGAATTCCAGGCATGGGGAACAGTTTTGCAAAGTTTTGGAGAAGGAAAATAGAGCATTTTGTGTGAAGAACAGCAAATAGATCCACATGACTTGCTAAAAGAATAATATAGAAAATAGTAGAATAAAAAACCTAGAGAGGTAGAAAAGGGCCAGAACATATAGAGCTTTAAATGCTAAATTGAAGAGTTTATTTTTGATCCTAGAAGTAAAAGGGGACAGTTATAGTTTATTGAATGGAGGGAAAACCTGATCAAATCTGAGCAACAAAAATCACTTTAGTGACTACAAGGGTGTGGGGGTAAATATTTAACAACTGGCTTTCTAGGAGGAAAAAATATATATATATACATTTAATTTTAATCTACATTATTAACATTTCCTTCTTTATTTTTTAAAGTCTAAACAATCAACAAAACAATAAATCAAACAATGATGTGTAGAATTTGCTGATTTCCAGAGGGTAAATATTCAGACTGAAATTTTAATTATCGCCAACTTGTTCAAGCTGGCTCCCCCGGGTAGTTGTATGGAAGATGAATTAAACTGGGGACAGACTTGAAGAAGGGAAACCAAATAGGAATTCATTTTAATAGTCCATACAAGACATGACCTCTAAGGCCTAGTTGTGTCATGGAAATGACCCTGAGTTTCTCGAAGGCTATTTCAATGAAGCACAAGCTCTGAGAGGTTTGATTAAACTGGAAAGATGCCATGTATAGACCCAACACTGAACATGCTATCTTAAAGAACCTGATTACCCAAGTGTAGAAAAATGTATCATCACAAGATTGGCCACAGTGATATTTTTTTATTTTTATTTATTTTTTTTTGCTCACAAAACTCATAAAGATTATCTATTAAGGCAGGAGAAACTCTACTCTTCGCCAGAAAGGGTTATATACATTAGGGTTTCTTAAACTTTTTCTGATCATGACCCCTTTTTAACCAAGAAAATTTTTACATGACTCTGGATATATAAAAGAGGTATACAAATCAAACATTTGCTGATAATAAAGAATAATTATGCAAACCCCCACATTCATTACAAGACTCCATATGTGGTCACAAAGCAGTTTAAGAAATTAGAATATACATGAATGAAATCATAGATCCTTCAAAACATTACAATGCTCTCTGCTCATGATATCAGATCCCAAATAAATCATGAATTAAAATGACAAAATCGATAATAAAGTCAGTTAATATAAATGTACTGGTGGTGCTACCACCCAAAAAACTAATTTATATAAACCCAATTCAAGGTAGAAAATCAAAAAGAAAAAAGAAAAATCATCCCTCAAGTTCTCAATTTTCTTACTATTCTAGTTTACTATCACTCAACACCAATAAAACCAGCATTAAATATTAATGTCCCCACTTTATTCTAATGTCTTTAATGATAATAGATGCTATTTGCTAGCCAATGTAGTGCCTAGAGAGCAGAAAGTTATAAACATAATTTCTTAGTTTAGTTTTACGATTATTGGTGTTAGTTGGTCTTAAATTCTAACTAGTCTGCTTCAAACCAGCAGTGGAAAGCATCAAACCCCAATAAGAGGTGGCCTAAGGGTAAATATATGTTAGAAGCACATGACTAAAATTCCACTAAATAAGACAAACGTCCTTCCCCTCCCCATGGGATCCAACAACTAACTGTGTAAAGGAAATATAAAACCATCTCTAACAATGACAAATCCCATTGCTACCTTCTTTGGCACAACTGAAAAAAACAAGCTTGCTAAGCAGGGAATATTCTGGGTGCAACTCAGGAACGAATCAGGAATCTATCAGGAACAAACAGCACAGAACAATAGAAAGACTCCATGAAATGAAAAGAGAGGGGAGAAGGGAGAGGAAAGATACTAGCAATCTGTGTCTATCTCTATTGAACACAATGAGCTCCTTCAAAGCAGCCATAACAGTTCTATTAACAGCTGGACAAAAGATACCTGCATACGTGTATTTCAGACACATTCAAATAGTGCCAACCTTGCTAAAATTGCCCAGTCCCTTTTAGAGAATAATGATTATAACTCACATTTCTATAGTGCTTTAAGGTTTATAAAGCATTTTCTTCACAACAAGCCTATGAGAGAGATAATATAAACATTATTTCTCCTGACTCCACAGTCACTATTCCTTTTTAACCTTCTTACAAACAAGCCAGGCAATACAATGAGAGCATGAAGGAAAAATAACATTGAGAAGGAAAAATAACATTGAGAATGAAACAGAACATAAAAGCAGACTATTTTCCTTCATAAATTTAATGCATTTGGGACTCATAGAATCAAAGTAGTTAAAACCAAAAGGGATTTTGGAGAATCTAACTCTTATTTTACTAATGAAGAAACTGAGACACATGGGAGGAAGATGATTTGCCTTAGCTCGCATGATTAATAAGTAACAAAATTGTAATTTTAACTCACATCCTCCACATCCAAATCTATTGATCTTTCAGTCACATCACTCTCCAATTTCAATTCAATTCGACAGGATCTTGAATAACACAAGTTAATACTTAAGACAGCAATTCAGCAACCTCCCCTTCCTATAACAGAAGCTCAAGATAACTCACAGATCTGGAAAGAGGCCCATCCTGGAATCTCTCATTACACTAGGAACTATCAAAACTCTGCATTTGTAAAAGAACAGCAAGAGTGATTCTGCCCAGTCATATGTACATGAAGCAGAAGAAACGGGGTGAGAAAAAAAGGATATTACATTTTTACTAGTTCGAAGACCTAGGTTAAGAACCCCAAAAGTTTCAGAGGCTCTATTCAGAGAATCTACCTTAATCTACCCTTCCTTACTAGCACCAAAAAATCCATGAGCTCCATCAAAAAGGAGCACCAAGTTAGGAACCAGGACAGAGGATAAGTGTGGGGAACTATGTCATGCTTAAAAGAAAGGGGAACTTACTAGGGTTGGTTTTGTTCTCTTTTATGATAATGAGAGTAGGTATCCAGGATGGTAAACCTTCAACCTAAGGAGGATGAGGAAGTCTTCATTCTAGCTTCAAAGATAATACTCACCTGAATAGGGATAGAGACTATAGAGTGATTGACAGAGAAAAAAAAAAAAACATAAAAGTCTGAACACCAAATATTTCTAAGAAAGGCCTTAAATCAAATCACAAGCAAATAAATTAACATAGAAATCAGAAAGAAAGGAAGAAAGGAAAGAAGAAAGGAAGGAGGAAAGGAAGGAACGAAGGAAGGAAGGAAGTGAGAAATTTGCTTCAATTCAATTGAACAAATTACCTTTGAATTTAGGTAAACTAATCCTGTAAGCAAATTGCTCACATGTAATCTGAGACACTTGATATAATATATACAACTAAAGAGAAAAATTCTTAGGAGTTATTTATCAATAACTTTGGGGTCCAAAAAGCATCATTCATAGGGATAAACCTGAGGACCTAGGTTATTTATTGATTTTTAAAAAATCTTTCCTGGTATTTGTCCCATCCATTTAGATCCCAGGATTTAGTTCCTTCAGTTTTTATTTCTGAAGTCACTTTATCTGGCTATAAAGCAGATGCTACCAGTCATGGGCTTTGATTGGTAAGGAGTCTTCTGTGATGCAGAAGATTTTAAAGTGCTCTGTTGGATGCCAAAGCCACAAAAACAAGCATGAATAGAGAGGAAATCTGCAATAGGAGTCTGCAATGGGGAAGAACAGTCTCATAAAGCAGTACTGCCTTGGAAACCCAAAATCCAAACATTTCAACAGTATTTAATTATTGTATTATATTTTAAATTTATGAAATAAAGAATTTCCATAATAGATTATAATTAAAAAGATGATTATATATAAACCCACAAATCTACTATACACAACCTGCTATTCCTTTCAAATAAACAATAAAATTATTATTTCTTTTTTTCCCCTTCTCTTTTCCCACCCCACCCTAGAGATGGCTTCCCTTAGCTACAAGTCAGAACTGAGGCAAGAAATTTCAGAAGTTCTCCCACTTGTGCTGAGAAAATCTCATAAAACCCTGACAGGCAGAAACTCTGGTCTATAATAACTATGTTTGGAACATTTTGAACCTTTTTCTAGATTAACTGTAGCTGTCTGGGGTAACTAATTATACAAATTATGGTCTGAGCCCCTATCAATTCTCTTGAATCCTTAATGCTTATTTTTCCATTCTTCTTTTCCCATTCTTTCCATCATCTTTGGCACATCTGAAAAGCACTTTTAAATGAGATCACCAGCCCATTACTCTGAACCTTCTTATTTTCAACAGTATCTGTTTTTCTATTATCTGGGTTCATTCAGGACATTTTAGAATAATCAGAAAAGCATAGAGTGACTGACTTAGAAGAACTTTAAAGCATAGAACATGCAATTTCAGAGCTGGACAGATATTATTATTTTTTAATTTTCAATAGTATTTTATTGGCCCAAATACATGTAAAGATATAATTTTCCACATTGCTTCTTGTAAAGCTTTGTGTTCTAAATTTTTCCCCTCTCTCCTTTGTTTTGCCCTTCCTCAGGACAGCAAGCAATCTGATATAGATTAAATATGTACAAATCTTTTAAATGTATTTCCATATTTGTTATGCTGTGCAAGAATAATTATACCAAAAGAATAAAAAATGAGAAAGAAAAAACAAATAAACAAAAATGGTAAAAAAAAAAAATACTATACTTTGATCCACATTCAGTCTCTATAATTCTCTCTCTGGCTGTGATTGGCATTTTCCATCCCAAGTGTATTAGAATTGCTAAGAATCACTGCATTGTTGGGAAGAACTAAGTCCATCACAGTTGATCATCACATAAGCTTGTTGTTACTATGTAAGATGTTCTCCTGGTTCTATTCATTTTACTCAGCATCAGTTCATGTAGGTTTTTCTAGGCTTTTTGAAATTAGTCTGCTCATCATTTCTTATAGAATAATAATATTCCATTACCTTCATATACCATAATTTATTCAGCCATTCCCCAATGGATGGGCATCTATTCAATATCCAGTTCTTGTCTGCCATGACAGCTTTAACAGGGTATAACTGCTGTGTATACTTCATAACAGTTTCTTGGAGCTACAGGTGAGAGTTGGGTAAATCAGATAGGCACCAAAGGTGAATGAATAGCCCTGAAAAGTTCTCACACCACATATGCTAGTCTTCCTGAATACCCCATACACCCTAGAAGATCTATTGGAATATAGGATCAAGACTTACAGAGGAGTAAGGAGTCTTACAATACAGAATTTACTGTTAGATTTTAGAAGGACCTTAGACCATAGAGTTCAAAATGTTACATATGGAAAATATTAAAATGTACAGCAAGAACTTTTTTGGAAAAAAACTACAGAACACAGAATGTACGAGAGGGAAAGGCAATTAGAATGTAAAACAAAGCTTCTTAAGGTAAAGGGTTTTAGAACATAGAATACAAACTCCTAGAGCTGGAAGAAGTTTTAAACTATGGAATATGGAATGTCAAAGATGGAAGGGATCTTAGAATTCATCTAATCTAACTCTTTTCTTTTACAAGAGAGGAACTTAAGTCCCAAATATTTGAAGTAATGTAGTCAAAGTCATCATGCTATTCACTCATTACTGATTATAATTGAAGGGCTATAAGATGGAGAACAAAAGTCCTCCCAATGCCTTTCTTTATTATTATTTTTGTTTTCTTGTTCAGTCCCCATTGTATTAGTGAGAAAACTGTGGCTCAGAGACCTTAAGTGACTTGCCCAGAGTCAAACAGGGAAGGGAAGAAGGAAAGAGAAAAGAATAAGCATCTAAATAGAAGTATATATAAAATATATTATGTGATACGCACTATATTATGCACTTTTTAAAATTTTTATTTTATTTTTAATTTATGAAATAAAATAAGTATTTTAATGGCATGGCATTTTTAAAAAATCCATGATTACACTTGAAACTGCAAATCTACTACGTACAATTTGCTATTCCTTCTTAATATATAATAAAGTTATCAAACAAATTTCCTTTTTTTCCTCTTCTCCCTCTCCACTCTAGAACTGGCTACATTAGACACAAATGTATGTATGTTTGTAAAATTATTCTATACATATTTCTATTTATCAGTTCTTTCACTGGATGCAGATGGTTTCTTCATTCAGATATCCTTTGTAGCTAATTTAGGTATTTATAATAGTCAAAATGATTGAGTCACTTAAAGTCATTCTTAAATCAATGTTGCTTCCTTCAAAGCCTAGCTCAAGTATTACCTCCAAGAATAAGCATTTTGGGAACTGCCTGCCCTTTAATAAAATACTGTCCTTCAATATGGCTTTGCCTTTTTATGTAATTTTTCTTTAATTCACTGACTGGTATTCATATAAATATCAACCCCCCCCCAGATTCATGGGAATGTAAGCTCCTTGGGGACATGATTGTTTTATTTTTGCCTTTATATCCACAGCACCTACCTCACATAGTGCTTGGTATGAAGTAAATGCTTGTTAATATAATGAATAAATTTCTGATTATATGATCTAATAATTCTATATTATTTCATATATACTTCTCTTATAAAAATCAAACATTCCTCTAGTTGAAAAATTACACTTCTAGAAAACTGAACAAAGTCAGGGATGACATATCCTTTCTGCCACAATATTTTGTATTTTAATTTAATATGTCTATACTTTTATCAATTTTCCATTTCCACTTTATGTAATTATAAGGTCTTGTTCTTAATGAACATAGTTTTTGTACGTTCTTTCAATAAGTGAAATTAGCATTCTTACATGAACTATAAATGTTAAGATGCTAATCACCTCCCTAGGGTTCTCTTCTGGCCATAATGACTTCAAAGATTTCACTAAGTTTTAGTGTATTAAAATATCACAATTTATGTTCTTAAGCATAATAAACTCTTTAAAGTCTGATCTATAAGAAGTAAATGTATGAAAAATGATAATGTGCTAAAACATGGCACTAAAATGACATGAAGCATCAAAGAAACAGTATTTTTTCAAAGGCAGATGACATAGATACTTCTAACAAAGACTCAGATTCTGAACTGCCAGACTAAAAACCTTCAGACAAGAATCCTTTTTTAAGCTTCCAGAAGTAATTTTGAAATAAATTCTATGTACTAATTATTGAACCATGTAAGTGGCACAGTATACTCACTGGAGTACTAGACCTAGAGGCAGAAAGAGTTGAGTTTAAATCTGTTTCCTAACTGTATGACTCTGGGCAAATCACTTAAACTCTGCCTCAGTTTTCTCAGTTGTAAATGGTGATGATAGTAGCACCTGCTTCCCAGGGTTGTTATGAGAATAAAATGAGATAATATTTTATAAAGTACATTGCACAATACCTGGCACATTGTAGGCACTTTAAAAATGCTTGTTTTGTAACCCTGGTTTTAGTCACCAAAAACCATTTCCAAGCCTTGTCATAAAATCTCCACAAATGGAGCATCCTTGAAACTAATGTCCGTTCCATGCCTCGCAAACCCCTAGCGCAGCTTTAAAAGCATATCATCCAAGGTCTGGAAGTCACCCATTTCGCTAAGTAGAAGATGTATCCTTTCTCTCCAGAGATTTGCTTGTATATTTATCTCTATTACTTTGATATGGATTTATTGTTGCCCCTTCTCACTTTACTTCCATCCCCATACTCCTTTGTGTCTCAATTTATACCAAAAGCTATGTGCAAAATAAAGGCTTTTAGCGCTAACACTATCATTGGCCCATTCAGCTTTATCTGTGGAAATCTCTAAATCTAAAAACAGAAAGAAAAAAGAAAAAAATAACTGCAATGGATAGGAAGAACTGTGAACTCATTATACTCTGTACTCTAATCTTGGAAAATACCGCACTGCCTTCAAAACTTTTGGAAAACTAAAATATGTTTTCAGAGACAGAGAACCAAAATATATGAGACACCCATATCTCAGTGTCCTCTTCCTTTCTGATTCTTAGTTCCCCCTGCCTCCTTCCCTAGAAGCAGCAAAGTGGCATAGTACATAAAAAGTTGAGTTCAAATACAGCTTCAAACATTTACTAGCTTTGCAATCCTAGACAGCTCACTTAATCTCTGTCTGCCTCAGTTTCCTCAACTGTAAAATGGAGATAATAAAAGCACCTACTTCCCAGAGTTATTATGAAAATCAAATGAGATAATATTTGTAAAACACAGCACAGTATCTAGCATATAGTAGGTACTTAATAAGTGCTTGCTTCTGTCCCTATTTCCCAGTATATATCAGGGCACATATATCAGAAATATTCATATACATGAACAAAGAATGCAAATTTCAGGTTGAAACAATCATAGTAAACTTCATTCTTTGAGATGCTAATTGTAGGAAGTGTATTTGATGTAAACATTAACACTCTGATCCTGCTTGTCATTTCAGACTGACCAGTGGTGTTTTGCATGAATCTTTGGGATTCTGTTTAGGAGGAGAAGTTGAGAAACATCTCAGACTTTGTAAGCAAAGGAAGTTCATAGGACAACAAGCTTTCTAGTCCTTCGTTGCTAGCATGAGCATTTTTGTGACTCCCTGGTGGTTTTTTTTAAAATAAGATCTGAATCTCTGGGAAAGACTTCTTTTCTTGTGTATAAGGAAAACGGGACTCCGAAGAAATCCTCTGGGTTTTTTTTCTGATTGTGGGCCATAAAAATGGCTAAGTGAGGAGGCAGGGTTAGTTACCCTCATTTAGGAAATACATATGATGACATTTAATTTTCACTACCCAGTGTGTCCCTTAGTGTTAGGGTCAAAAGACCATTAATAGAACATTGGTTCTGAGATCCTTAGAGGTCAAGTTGACACTGATGCAAAATATCAGCATAACTTCCATAGGGAATCATCACAGTTGCTATCTTCAGTTAACCAATCAATCAGCAAAAACTTAAGTGTCTACAGCATGCCAGGCACTATACTAGGCACTGGAGCTAGAAAAACAGAAGTGAAAGTATCTGCCCTCAAGATGCTTACAGTCTACCAATAATACAACATGTACACCCAGATTTAATAATTTGAGGATAGCATACTAGCAGCTTCAAAGATCAGAAGAAGACTTCAGGAAGAAGGTAGAACATGAGTTAGAACTTGAAGAAAATTAGAGATTCTAAGAGATGGAAATGAAGGATTAATGTGCTCCAGAAAAGTGGGTCAATCGGTGCAAATGCATAGAAATGAAACCTTGGAGTGTCATAAAAGAAGAATAAGGTCAGATTGAATAGACCATGTAGCAAATTAGAGGAGTAATAAGTGATAAAGTTGCAAAGGTAGGTTATAACCAGGTTATAGTGGGTTTTTAAAAACCCTGGCCCAGATTTTTCTTTGCCAGTCCAATGATTACCTTGGCTCAATGATACCTTCAACCTCTCCTGATACCCCAAAAGGTCCAGATATTCACATTGGAGCTGCCTTATTATGCCTGTACTCTGCTACTATTGCTAGAAAACTCTCTGCCATTTTTTCACTTTAATACTTAATGACCCTCTCAGTCATCAGTCATGCTCATGCCCACACCAAATCCTTAATAAAATTAATATTTCTGTTACACTCTCCATCATCTTTATCAAAAGCTTTATAAAGGATATTAATTAATAAGGCAAGCTAATAACCTGAACTATTAGTCCACTTAGCTAATTGTACTTCACTAATTAGGAATTTGATCTGGAAACTTCTTCCATTTACTATAATTGACATTTAAATGGTGCGCAGGTCATCCAAGCATCAAAAAAAAAACTACAAAGCAAATATTATACTTATTATTATGTCCATTTTACAGATAACAAAAGTAAGACTCAAAGAGGTTCTAAGCTAATAAGTGACTTACTCATGATCTCAGTCCTATTATGTATCAAAGGCATATGTTGAACCTCAGTCTTCTTAAGTCCAAGTCCAGGATTCTATCCATTATGTCACGCTAACAAAAAGAGCAAAATATAATGCACTGATTTGAGTCAAATGTTTTAAAGAAATACTTTGCAAAACTCAGCTGGTTTCTTTGTTAAGGAACCAATACCTAAGCTAATGCTTGATTTCTTCTCAAAACACTTGCTTGCTGCCATGGTGATAATATTTTCCCTGGCTCTTTCAGAACCAGGAGACAATATTCTAAACTTATTAGATAAAGAATTCCAGTACAATAAAATGTCAAAAATCAATAACACCTTTAGAAAGATTTAAGGGAACAATTCAACAAGTATAGAATGGTGGACTTCCATATTCACAGTGGGGAAAAAGGGCCACAGAGCATTAACATACCACCTTAATCTGTAAGGCTAGTTCATGTTTAATGTAAATTAATGAGTCCAAGTATGATCGTTTTAAATATGATATATTAAATATGTATATGTTACGTGTACATATGTATATACATATACATGTGTACATACACAGAAATATTTTTTGTTGTTATTCATACTACATAGCTAATCAAGACAGTATTGAGTTAATAGACTCAAATCTCAAGAAAACTCTCTATTCCCATCTTAAAAGTGAGAAAACAAGATGGAAAGTTTAGTATTTTTATTATTTATCTTACAAGTAGAATTGAAATCAGCTTTGGTAATCAGAGTCAGAGGTAGTGAGAGTGATGTGGGCTGGAAGACAATGTTTCTTTTCTTCTGTGAAGCACATGCTGGCAGACCAGTCAGTCAATTAATCAATATTTAAGTGCCTAAAATGTGCCAGCTACATTGCTAAGAATCAGATACAAAAAGAGGCAAAAACAAGTGACTACTCTTAAGGAATTTCTAATCTAATGATGGAGACAACATGTAAGCAAATATATATGGAAAAAGCTATGTGTATAGGATAAATAGTAGATCATTAATAGAATTAAAAGGGGCTGAAGAAGAAGAGATTTTAATTGGGACTTAAAGGAAGCTAGAGAAGACTGAGGAAAGCTAAGAAAGGTGAGCCCTATCACATTTGCTAACCTGTACCAGCATCACAGGAAGAAACCCAGACCTAGAAAAGTAAAGGGGCATCCCTGGGCAAGATCAGTGGCAGAAATATAATGTTGGCTATTTGCCTTCCCCTAGTAGTTGACTGTTGTAAAATGTGAATTGTCAAAGACTTAAGATCTCTAATCAATGGAATAACCACCCCATGATCCCAAAGGACTGATGATAAAGCAAGCTATCCAACTTTTGGCAGAAAAATGATGGATTCGAGATGTAGAATGAGACTTACATTTTGTACATGGGCAATGTGGGAATTCATTTTGCATAACTATGCTTATTTTAGGAGGTTTTTTAAGTTAGGAGATGTGGAAGAAAAAATAACTGCTTATCAACTGAAAATTAAAGTAAATAAAAACAAATACTCATACTATGCACCTCAGAGTGTTGTTAGAAGAAACAACTTTTTCAAAGTATAAAGCAGTTGTGTCAAATTCCAATAGAGATATGGACAGCTAAACCACACATGGGAATCTCTACAAGCTATACATTGACTTAGAGAAGCAGACCCATTTTTATATTTATTTGTTTATTTATTAATACATCAGCACATTAAAATCAGATAAAAACATTGGATCAAGTCACATTTGGAAGTGTTATGGACAATTTACAGCTGCGCAGGTAGTGTGTTTGATAGCTCTGATGTAAAATAGTATGTAAGCATAAGTTTAATATGTTATATGCTTAACTGGTACTCAAAAACTAAAGAAAGATTAGGGAATCATCATAAGTAGAAAAGATACACAATATGCTTTTTACTATAAAAGGACTACCCAGACTCATGAATGACTATGAAAATCCTGGAGACTTATAAATGGACTTCAAATATCATGTAGGCTAAGTGACTCATCTGAAAGAAGAATAAACTGAGGTGATAACCTAGCTTTGCATGACTATGAATATTTTAGGAGATTTTTTAATTGGGTGATAGGAAAGATAAAATAAATGCTTATCAACTGAAAATTAAAGTAAATAAAAATAAATACTTACACTATCTATCTTAGAGTGTGGTTAAGAAGGAAACTACTTTGCAAAGTAGAAAGCAGTAATGTCAAATTCCAATAGAGACGGGATCAGCTAAACCACATATAAAAATCTCTGCAGACTGTATATTGACTTAGAAAACCAGATATGTTTATATATTTGTTTTTTATTAATACGTCAACACATATCATCCAACTAGTAAGTGCATTAAACCTTATACACTGAGCATCCAAGTTCTATTCCTGGATCTGCCATCCTTGATGCAAGCCCAAACTAATGTCCTTGTAAGGTCCTTCTCACAAGCTACCTTAATCTTTATCCTTCAGTTGCTTTTGTGCAGGTCATTTCTCCAGCATTATAAGCAGGATGAAGGCCTTGCACATAATAGACATACATTAAATTTTTGTTTGATGAATAAAATTCAATGAACAATCAAATATTTCATGGCAAGATATTTCTTTCAATGTTTGTAAATCACCTGAAATAAAAGGCATCATCTAACCATTATCACAAGAGAACTTGAAGTTAATGGAGAAGTGCCTATCATAACTGCCCATTGCCTAGAATGAAACTGGTCACTCTTTTTCTATTATGTGAATCATTAGGAATAAAAAGTACTGTCCTTAAGAGTAGGATGAGATCCTTTGGGTTTAGAGTTGTTCTGAGTTTCCTTTGATATAACTCTGTATTTCCTTTTTTTTTCATTATTTTCACATGCTTAAAATTGTGTCCATTACATTATATATGAAAATTATATCTATATCAATGAATATTAGAAAATAAAGATGAGCTCATTAGAAAGAATATTTATAGCAATACATAAAGGATCTACATTTTCATTGATGATGATATTTCTTTATAGGGCTCTGATCAAAAATTATCTAGATTTAGATAAGATCCATTAATAGATTTCAGGGAGTTATAAAGTAGGATGGGGAGGAAGAATCTGTATTTTTTATTAACTCCTAATTGAAATTTAGGATTTCTTTAAATTATGAAACATAAACAAAATGTTTATTCTGAGAAGGGGGTCCTGATTCTTTACCTCACTGCCAAGCAGTCCATAAAACACACAAAAATGCTAAAAAAAAATCTTGTTCTAGATGGGTTTTTGACAGTTATTGTGCTCAAAATTTTAATTTTATGGACAGCCTAGTGATGAGCCTCTCAGAACTTATCTAGGCTTGTCAGTCCATCATTGGGATGCCATAGTTTTGTGCTATTTGAATGTTTCATCATGGTATGGTGATGATCCTGACCTCTCCAAGGTTGTGCTGGCTAAGTAAAAGCTTTGACAGATACTAAGAAAGTCAAAAGGTTTCAAATATGGCCCCAAGGATGATTAGCATGACTATCTGATTAAAGAAAGCTTCCATGACATAATGACTAGAGAACTGGCCTCAGAGTTAGGAAGGCTTAGCTTCCAGTGCTATCTTTGACATACATCATTCAAAACCTTAGAGAAGAGCTCCTTTCTGTGCTCTAGCCCAGGATTCTTAAACTTTTTCCCCTTGCAACTCCTATGTGATCCCAGGTATATAGGTATGCAAATCAAATATTTACTGATAATAAATAATAATTTCATGACTCTCACATTCAGTTACAAGACCCCACAGGGGGTTGTGAACCAGTTTTAAGAAGCTCAGATGTAGGCATTTTTCAAATCTATAAGTTGCAGTGAAGGTACTGACTTGCATGGTGGAGAGAGTATCCTGATCTGAGAGTTCCTTCAATCAAGGAAAATCACAGGTCTAGGTCACTTAATCTATTTGATTTAAAATTCTAGGATCACTGGGTTGTATAGAATTTTAAAATATATGTGTATTTTACTGTCTCAAAGCAAGAACTTTGCATCATAGAATTATATATTGGTAGCTGGAAGGGACCTCGGAAGCCATCTAGACCATGCCCTTGCTCATATTACATGAGACATAGAGAGATTAATTGCCTTGGCCAAGGTCAAACAGAGAGTAATTGACAGAGGAAAGATCTTATCTTAATTCCCTTCTATCCTTTGCAGCTAAACTCTTGGGAAAAGATCTAAAATAGTTACTGCTATGTTCTCTCCTTTCAGTATCTTATTAACCTCTTACTTATACTCTAGCTTCCAACCTTATCATTCCCCCCAAAACTGCTCTCCCCAAAGTCACTAATGATCTCTTAATTGACAGATGTAATGATTTTTTTCTCAATCCTCATTCTCCTTGACCCTCTGCAGCCTTTGATACTATCAATCACTCTCTCTTCTATGATAGTCTCTTTTCTATATAGGTTTTTGGGACATTTTCTTCTGGTTCTCTTCCTATCTGACAGCTCCTTCTCTGTCTGCTTTGCTATATCCTCCTCCATATCATACCTTCTAACCACATATGTCCAATAGGATTCTATCCTAGGCCTCCCCATAAAGCTAAGTAGCTTTATGATCTCATAAGTTCCCATAGAATTAATTAACATCTCTATACTAATGATTTTCAAATATATCTATCCTGCCCTAATTCCTCTACTTACCTCCAATCTTAAATATTCAACTGTCTTTTACACATATCAAATAGTATGTCCAGTTATATATCTTAAACTCTTTATGTCCAAAGCAGAACAATATCTTTCCCAATAAAACTTCTCAACTCTCCTATCTTCCCTAGTACTGTAAAGGGCAACACCATCCCCTCAGTCTTTTAAGCTCACAACCTAGAAGTCATACTCATGATTTCTCACTCCCCATACCCAAACTATTGCCAAAGCCTGTCAATTTCATCTTTGCAATATTTCTCAAATACATTTCCTTCTCTCCTATGACACAGTCACCCCTCCTAAGGCAGACCCTCATTATGATCATCATCTTATAATTTGATTATTATAATAGCCTACTGATGGGTCTACTACATGTCTTAGTCTCTCCTCGCTACAATCCATTCTTTATTCAGCCACTGAGGTGTTTTTCCTAAAAAAAAGGTCAAAAAGTTCAGAGACTTTCTGTTTTCTCAAGAAGCAAATAAAAAGGTTTTTTTGGGCATTCAAAGTCCCTCATAACCTATACCCTTTGCCTCCTAATTTTCCAATCTTCTCACACTTTCCTCCCTAACATGTACTCTTTGATCCAGTGATATTGGCCTTCTGACTGTTCCACAAAGAAAACATGCCATATCCAGGCATTTTCTCTGACTATCCTCATACCTGGGATTCTCCATCCTTTGATGTGCCTACTGATCTCTCTGGATTCCTTTAAATTCTAACTAAAATCTCACTGTCCTCAAAAAATCTTTCTTAACTCCTCTTAGTTTCAGTGCTTTCCCACTTTTAATTATTTTCTGTTTATCTTATATATAACTTACTCTTTGTATATGTATTTGCATATTGTCTCTCCCTTTAGATTGTAAGCCCCTTGAGAACAGGTATTACCTTTTGTTTCTTTTTCTGTCTCCAGCACTTAGCACAGTTCTTGGCACCTAATAGGTGCTTAATTAAAATGTTGATTAATTAATTTATTGACTGTAACCATCCTATCTCTTAGTTTTTAAATTTTGAAGTTCTCCAAGGAGAGACTCCATAGTTTCCTTTCGCAATCTATTAATATTGCTACAAAAAATCAACTGTGATTCAAGGCAACAGGGGATTCCATTTTAAGAGTCATAGAAAAGCAATAGGGGGCAATTCCTTGTGTACATTAGCAAAAGAAAATGAAAACTGAAGGGAGGAAGTAAGTGTAAGAAGGAAGAGAGAAGGGAAATGTAGAACTAAGAAGAGAGTGCTGGCAAGAATAAAAGATAATTGATTTCTTCTAGATCCTTGTGGCTATCATCTATGGATAACATCATGCACCCCCCCCCAATACTTTCTGGCTTCTTTCAACACTCTAGCCTCTGAAAAACTTGACATCATCAACTCCTGTGACCTTTATTTCTTTTTTACCCCAACCATGTATTAAAGTGATCAGACCTTGGTCCTCCCCAACCTCTTTCCTTCAGTATCATCAAATCAATTTTCCCCAACTACTACAATTCCTAGTTGTGGTTCTGCATATAAAATTGCTATTTAAATGAAATAATATCTGTGGCATTCTTTATAACCACACAGAACTTTAAAAGTATAAGCTATTTACATATATCATTTTTCTAATTATTATAAGTAACAATAACTTACATTTATGTAGTACTCTCAAGCTTGAAAAATATAAACATTAGCTTATTTGTACCTTATAAATACTCTGGTATTATAGCTACTATCATCCTCATTTTATAAATGAGGAAATTAAAACTCAGAAAAGTAAGTTGACTTAGCTCTTATCACACCACTAATAAATAATTATAGGTCAAATTTTCCCTTCTTACCCTCACCCCCAGAAATCTAGCTTCTATAAAACATGAGTGCCTCCTAAAATTAGGAGGGACAAGATAGCAAATTATATATTTTTTTCCTTTCAAATGGATCTCATTTGAGAGAGGAATTTTCTATTTATAAGTGAAGCATATTTGAACTGATGTAATATGATATCCATGTGCCTTTCATTTCATCATTGTATCTTTACTTATTCACTTAGTAAAATTAAGTAGTTCTTCCTCATTTCCCTTGTGCTTTGACTTTCCTTAAATATTGAACAAGAACCAACAAATTTAATGTTAGGAATTAGCTCATTGTTGAACATTAATCACATATACGCACATATACTGAGATCATGAAGTGCTGTGATTGATTTTTTAATAAACATCCCAGAAATCATATATCACAGAAGAAAATGTTCCCTTCAAAGAAGACACCTTGTAAGGAGATAGATATCCATTTTCACTATCTACCAAGATGCAAAATATTTTGGGGACTCCACTTTTAGAAATGCTTCTCAAGCTCATGGCAAATTTTTGAAATATCTTCCAATGATGAAAAAGTCTTCATCCTTAGAGATATGACTTTTGGAAACAACCAAGAATAATTTTACATCAATCTTGATCAATCAAAGTGAGTCATCAAAGAGGAAACTATGTGCTGCTACCCTCAATTGCCAACTATGGCTCTTCAACAGAATAGAGAGCCACATTGCTTCTTCCACAAGCTCAAAATGTTGATATGAAAAACTAAGAAAATGATTGGATTTTAGTGCTCCTATGCTACATAAAGTCACATCTCTGCCTTCAGTCCTGCTGTTATTTATGTAGTAATGCTTAAAGGAGAAACAGATGTAACCCATGACTGCTATGCTATAGCAGCATCAATGGTGTTAAGAACTGGGGTAGAAAACCTAGGTATAATTGTGGAAAAGAAGATCCAAGGAGAAAAATGTGTTCACAAGGAATAAAAACAGAAAGTTTAAAGTACTAAAAGTGAACTATTTTACAGTAGGAGCATCTGTAGGGGAAATGAGTTGAGACAAGGAATTCTGTGTGTGAGAATATTGAAAGTTTGAATTCCTATCACCTAGTTTAGGAGAAGCATGATGGGTTTAGGCTGAAGCAGCAATAGGTGTTTTGTGATTCAGAGTAGCTAGACTACTTGGGTCCTAGTGCTCTCCATACAGTGATACCAATATAGAGAAGCTTGAGAAGGAATCCTGTCAGGCCACATACTAAATAATATTATCTTTTAAAATTTTATTTCAACATTTTTAATAATAAGTATTTATTTTCTCTACTTCTCACCTTCCCCCATAGGAAGAAGGAAAGAAAGAAGAAAAGGGAGGAAGGAAGGAAGGAAGAAAGAAAGAAAGAAAGAAAGAAAGAAAGAAAGAAAGAAAGAAAGAAAGAAAGAAAGAAAGAAAGGAAGAAAGGAAGGAAGGAAGAAAGAAAGAAAGAAAGAAAGAAAGAAAGAAAGAAAGAAAGAAAGAAAGAAAGAAAGAAAGAAAGAAAGAAAGAAAGAAAGAAAGAAAGAAAGAAAGAAAGAAAGAAAGGAGAAAGAAAGAAAGAAAAAAGAAAGGAGAAAGAAAGGAGGAAGGAAGGAAGGAAGGAAGGAAGGAAGGAAGGAAGGAAGGAAGGAAGGAAGGAAGGAAGGAAGGAAGGAAGGAGAGAAGATTTAGATAAGGTATACTCTGAACTCCCTTCCAGCTGTAAAGATTCTTGAAGATGTGTGAGGACTCCCTTTAGCTCTCTTTCTCTCTCTGCAGCTCTTTCTGGTCCACCCTAGAAGAGCAACAGGACCCATTATAATCTCTTATGACCTGGAACTTCTCTGTCTCTGTCCAAGATGAGGACTTAGAGCAATGATAGGAGAGACCCCAACTGGCTTGGCACATAGTAGGTGCTTAATAAATGTTTACTGATGACTTTAGAGTCATAAGACTTAAATTGAAATGCAGGTGACACAATAAATAAAGCACTTGGATTCAGGAGGACCTGAATACAATTCCTGCCTTACTAGCTGTATAATCCTGGGCAAATCATTGAATTTCTATAAGCCTCAGCTTATTCTTCTGAAAAATTGGTATAAAATTATCATCTACTTCACAGGGTTGTTGTAAGAACCAAACAAGAAAATATACATAACATATAATATATGAAAACCTTAAAATGCTATTTAAATGTGAGTTATTATCTTGTGTCTGCTATCCTCAACAAAAAAAAATTAACTTTCTCTTTCTTGGTCTTGATTTTCTCATCTACAAAATGAAGTACTTGGATTGAATAATATTTAAGATTCTTCCTACTGTGGTTGTAGTAAATATGCATACTACCTCAAGCACATTCACATTAGCCCTTACTCCTAAAGACTCCCCTCTTTTTTACCAATTTCTCTCCCTTCCTATCTAAGATTTGAAGTCTTAAACAGGCTTCTAGACTAGTGCTGTTCTTATTTGCTGAAAGCAGCCCTTAGCCTGAGTCCCATTTGAAAAAAAAAAAAAATAGCAGAACCATAGCGTGCAAAACCAAAACAAAAAAGACTGTATTTTCTCTCCTGCTAGCTAGTTTCTATCATTATAGCTATGTTGGCTTTCTGAGGTCAGATGGCACAGGAGGAAAGTTTAAGCAGATGCAATTCAATACTACTTTTTTAAGAAATGGTAGTGGTAGAATCATCTTGGAAAAACAGTTGGGTAATGCTGGTATCTTAAATGGAAACCAAAATTGGAATCTCGGATCTAAATAGCAGAGTATATCACCATCTGAAAAGGAGGTCAGGTCAAAACCAGCAAAGGCAGATGCAGAGTTTCAAAATCAAAGATGGCAGTATGGAATTCAGCTATTCAACTAGAATAGGAAATTCCAAATTTTTCCACATGTGAGTCTACTAATGCAGGCATTCAAGCACCACCCTCCAGCTTTTCCAGAATTCCCACCTAGTGATTTCCCCTGTTACTACCATCCTCATGGGTGTCCACAGAAATAATAAAATCTACTTAGAAAAAATGGGGGCATCTCACTGATGTAGTGGATAGAGGACAGGGCTTGGAGTCAGGAAGATCTGGGTTGTGTAATAGCTTCTGTGATTGGGTATCATGAGGTGGAAGAGGACTCAAGATTTCAACTCCTGTACCTAGATCATTTGTCACCCCCCCCAACCAGAACCACCACTTCTATCCTCTTGACTACTGCTATTTCTCTAAGATGCTAAGGTAAATTAATGAGTCTATACAACTTCCAGGATCCCTTTCCTAAATGATCCATATGTAATAGGGAGGCTAAATTCATATGATAATTTCTCTAAATTATTTCAAAGACTTATTAAGTATTAGCAGACATTTTGAAAGATTCTATCCATTTCTATTGAAAATTCCATTGCAAATTCTTTGGGGAGTGAGATTCTCTGGATAGGCTTGGAATTAGTTGCTTAGAAACCTTATGTTAAACCATATCAATAGCATCTCATCATTAGTCACCTGTTCTCTGGCATCCAGCAGCACCTTGCTATCCCCATTTGTATGATAATAGTACTAATACAAACACTACCTAATGCAGCCTGATATTTGGCATTTCTATTCTTTTTCATATTCAAAGCAATTAAATCACTTTGCAAACATGAACTGGGTTTCTTATGGCAGAACAAAGGGAAGAAATGGCATTTGTGGAAATTTAATCTTAACACTCCATGAGACTTTCTGAAACTTTCCAGCTCCTTTTATTTGTGCTCTCATGAGCTTTCCCATGACTAACCTTAAAACTTTGCTTTTACTTTCTGTTTCTGGCTGCCTCTCTCAATAACATTTGGTAATTTGGTGTTAACAGCATATTTTGGATGGTAATCTCCATTTCACTTACTTGGAATGCATTTTCCTCCCAAACCTCTCTTGCCTCCTGTTCTGTCCAAATTACAAATAATAATAATTTCTCCCAAAAACTCCCACCTAGATGGTTCTTTTGTGCACTCCATATTATTCTTACCTATATTCAACACCCCTCAAAAGCTCAAACTTGGGAACAAAAACAACAAAAGAGAAAACCCCAATCTTAAAAGAAAATCAAGCCCCTGTGCTACATTATTTCACTCTCTTTGCTGTGTTTATCATGTTCTAATGTGCCATACTTCTTGGCATCAAAGAACATTGCTTTATTGTGACATTTTCAAATGAAAACTACATGACAGTAACAGTTTCCAAAGAGGTCTCATTTACCTTGGCAACATTTATGAGTGGTGGGGGGAAAAATACATAAAACCATCGCTTTGAGCAAAACTCTACAATGATTATTTAGCAAACAAGCTCACATATTAGAACAGCAGAGGGGAAGATTGCATCTACAGACTTAAATTACACTTTACGCCCAGGCGCTGCTGAATGGCTTTCTGCAGAGGTTACGTTTAAATTATAGCTCTTGCTAAGCAAACATCTCACGGTTTATGTGTGAATTTGAATTATGCATCTAACAAGCAGCATGTTTATGGGGGGGAAAAGGCAAGTCGATAGATTGCTAAATTGCTGCAGCATTTGTAAAGGACAAAAATAGCTGTAGTGTAGGACAACGAAAAGGCTAAAAGAGAAATCCCATTTTCCCTTGAGCAAGAAAATGGCTTGGCATTTCTAGGCCACGGTGAGTGGTCAAATTTTGATTTCACTCCAAGTAGGCATCTGAGAAGGGCTTTAGTGTTTTCCTGCTCCTTCACCCTTTAGGAGAACTGTTTGACAAGCTATACTCAGAAGACCTGTTGGGAAAGAAAGTTTGGAATAGAAGCAAAGAATAGCTCAGAATAGCAGGTAAATCCTAGAAAGCAAGCCCACTAAAAAAAAAAAAAAGAAAAACAAAAGAAAAGAAAAAAAGCTCCCAAAAAGCCTTTGGGGTTACAGAGCAAAGTCTCAGAATTAACAAAAATTGTTTCTGAAAAGTTTCATCAAATTTCAGCACTTGAAGGAAAACTGACCACTGACTATTTTTCATACAAAGGTAGCACCAAGTACTGCCATAGGATGGTGGTGGTGGTAATTGTAGTAGCAGCAGTAATAGTAGTGGTAGTAATGGCAACAATAGTAGTAGTAGTAATAGTAGCAACAGCAACAACAATAATAGTAGTAGTAATAGTAGCAGCAGCAACAACAATAATAGTAGTAATAGTAGCAGCAGCAGCAGTAGTAATAGTAGCAACAACAGTAGTAGTAGTAGTAGTGACAGCAGCAGTGATAGTAGTGGTAGTAGTAGCAGCAGCAGCAGTAGTAATAGTTGTGATAATAGTAGTAGTTGCTGCAGCAGCAACAGGAATAATAGTATTTGTAAAGCACTTCAGTCTTTGCAAAACTTCTTACAAATATTATTTCCTTTTATCCTCATATTTATCCTGGGAAGCAAGTGTTATTTTAACTCCGTTTTACAAAAGAAGAGAATGAGGTAGACAGAAGTTAAATGCCTACTTCGGATCACACAACTAGCAAATGCATGAAGCATGGTTTGAGCTCAAATCTCCCTGAACCCAAGTCCCAAAAAACATCTTGAGGACTTCATAATCTATAGAGAATTCCTCTTTCATTTGAAACTTGCAAAACTCATTTCCATTAAAATTTCCAACATCTTTGGCAAGCATGCATCTTGAGCTTTACATCTAGCTTGACACTAATGACAGGACCACGGAGCAAAATTATTGTTGTAGCTGCATTTGTCATGGAATTTTAACAGATGCATAATCAAAATCTTAGCATATGCCTTAAAAATTCCTTGTGGGGCAGCTAGCTGGCGCAGTGAATAGAGCACCAGCCGTGAAGTCAGGAGGACCTGAGTTCAAATCTGGTCTCAGACACGTAACAGCTGTGTGACCCTGGGCAAGTCACTTAACCCCAATTGCCTCGGCAAAAAAGCAAAAAAAAAAAAAAAATTCCTTGTTGTAAGGCTTTATTTTGCCATATCAACTCAAAATTTTTGAGAGCAAACAATACTGAGTGGAATTTTGTATCATCTAAACATTTCAGTCAATTGTGTGACAGCAAAGATGTGAGATGTTATAGAGAATTATTCGCTAAACTCTACATATTCCCTTCTCCTATTTTCTTTGAGGAAACCCTTAATCTGCATATATGTACATATATAATCTTCATGAATACTATTTTTTAAAGTTGGTATATGTAATGGTAGTTCTTTTAGGTCCCTTCAAAAGCCTTTTTTAGTTATAAACATCAACTGGGATTAGGGTTTTTCTTCCCCATTTGTTTGGTACTTTTCCTTTCCTGAAATATCTTATGAAGTGATCCCCTGTTATCTTCAAGATTTTATTGTCTATGGTAAGGATTTCCTCAGTGTATAATTTGCTTGGGCCAACTACTTTTCTCAACTTTGTCTTTCTCAGTGGCCTTTATGCTTCTTTATATAATATTTCAGAGACAGATTTTTCATGGTCCCAATGTGGTGGTCCCTCTGTTACTGATGACAAAAACCAATCATATGAAAACACTGACAAATTTGTCCAATTTTATATCTATTTGTTACCCTCCTACCAATGTCATCTATAAATGGTTATGGAATGATGTGGCTCATTTGGATCTCATAACAGGCTTTCTAGAGGCGATTTTTCACTTCTGCCATTTTTCACTATTTCATAAGACATTATTGCTCATCATTTTCCACCATTTCCCTTCATAGTGTTTTACAAATGATCTTTTTTTTTTACCAGACCTGTGATTGTATTGGTATAAGAAGAGCCTAGTGAGAAACTTTATCAATACAAATCTGTACCTTCTCAACAGCTTATACCCTCAAATTGTTGCCTGGAATACTTAATCAACACACAAGTATTTATTAAATACTTATTACAAGTCAGGTGTTATATTGAGTGCTGGGAATGTAAATACAATTTTTTTTAAATCCCTACACACAATGAGCTTTTATTTTAATGGGGAAGACAAATACATCTAAAGTACATAAAGTTGATAAATACAAATATATACTAAGTAGCAAAATACAAGATAAGTTTGGGAAGAAGGCACTTTCAAGTAACAGTTGAAAGAATCAGAAAAGGCTTCAGATGGACTGAGAGGTTTTATTTTAAATCAGTTTTGTCCTAATTGCTGTTTATCTCTTTTTGGTTAGGAGAAAATATAGTTGACTAAACTGTTTTTTTGATTCTTTGGGCCTCTTTCTTGCGGCAATTCTTATGTATTGGTTACTTTTCAGAAAATAATAACAAACAAAATCAATAAATGGCTTTTGCATTTGCCACTTTTCACATTACCAGATCATTTAAAGAGTTTAGATTGAAACTGTATGTTATCTCATCTTTAGCCTTTCTTCAAATTTGATGTTATATTTGGCCATTTTTAAACTGGCCAATAGTCTGACTATGCCACACCTTAATTCTAATCTCTCCAATATTAACAGGATTTTCCTGATTTAATGTATAATTTATTTCATCTTGTGTTTTGTGTTATAGTTCAATAGTTATCCTACAGAGGCATGACATCCTAGTGCTTACTGTTGGGAGAGAGTGAGGCTGATGGATCATTTGAGTTCAGGATTTCTGAACTAAAGAAGGGACAAAGCAGATTGAATGTCTGCACTAAGTCTGACCCAGGATACCTAAGAAGGGGGAAATTGGCCTACTTGGGGAAAAATAGGTTAAAGCTTCTATGCCAACCAATATTAAGATCAGGCATTTGAGTGGATGCTGAACTTTCCACTGATGTGAGATAAAGCAACTCAATCGTTAAAAAAATGCTATGTTCCACACTTTCTCACTTTTTTGGACTAAAACATTAATAACACTTAGTCATGAAACTTCTATGTAGTCTATAAGCCTTTAACCTTTCAAAGGATTCTCAAAAATGAGTCAAATTTTCAAAATTATTTCCATTTCTCTTCTACACTCATTTTTTGCTTTAAGATCATGGAATATTAATGAAAGCTCCTTATGAATAGGTACTTCATTATTGTATTTGTATTCCCATTGTATAACACAGTTCTTGGCACATACTACTCATTTAATAAACTCTTGTTGATTAGTTGAGCAACATACATATATATTTGGAGGATCATATCTAGTCTCCATAACATTTCTCTATATTTTCATCCTCTGAAATATATTAGTTTATAAGATGCAATTATCTTTACATTATTCTTTTTTGCATATTCTCATATGAGCTCCATGTGTTGAAATGACTAAATACTACATGAAATGATGTTTTCTATTGCCTTGAGCATATAATGAAATCAACTCTACCAATTTCTTTACTTATTTTTCCAAAGAAAAGAACCTGGAATGATCTTTACCTTATACCTTCTTGTTCTTGCAGTAGTATGTCAATTCTTTGAATGACCATGGCAAATTTGGCTGGCCAGAGAAGTTTATCAGTATCATATACCAGTTCCATGACAACATGCTTGCATAAATTCTGGATAATGGACAATGTTCTCACATTTTCTCAATCACTAATGGAGGACTTGCTTTATGCTTGCTCCCATGGCTTTTAGCATGATATTTTTAATGATGTTGCCAGATGCCTTTAACAAGAATGAAAATGGTATTGAGAGCAGCTATTGCACTGGCAGTAAAATATTTAATTTGAAAAGGCTATAAGCCAAAACTAAAAGTATGTTGATACACAATTTTCTGTTCACAGATGATTGTCCACTCAATGCAATGCAGTCTCTGAATCTGAAATACAGCAGAATATGGATCAATTCTCTGCTGCTTGTGCTAATTTGATCTCACAATTAAACCAAAAAAACAAAGCTTCTCCACAGATAACATGAAACCATCAGTTACAGCAAATGAAGAAATTTTGAATGCTGTGTATAAGTTCATTTACCTTGGCATTATACAAGATGAGGTTGATGTCTGCATTATCAGATCTAGTTCAACTTCAATCATCTAGCTATGTTAATCAAATGTCAAACTTTTTTTGCCTAAGAGTTTATTTTATAGATAACTCACACAAGGCAAGCACTTACCCAGAAGTCAGAGGAAGAGATACAAGAACACTCTCAAGGTCTCTCTAAGAACTTTGGAATCAGTTGTGAGACATGGGAGACAGTAGCACTGGTTCACTCAACAGGGCAGAGCATCAAAGAAGATGCTGTGCTTTATGAGCAAAGTAGAATTTCAGTGGCTCAAAGAAAGGTGAGATTCACAAATTGAGGCATATCCACTACAAATATTCATATGGACTATTTGTGACCCATCTGTGATAGAGTCTCTGGAGCTCTTGCTATGGCCTGATAATACATAGTCAGATACATTATACTTTGACCCAGACAAAGTAATATATTTTGGATCCTTTTTGAGCATGAAGGACAACAATAAAAACAATCATTTTATCAATATCTCACATTTAAAATGCCTGCGGTTAAATTAATATTTAGAAACAGTCTAAGAACTATGAACAGAATAGACTGCCAAAAGACACAAAATTGGGTCATCCCCTTAAAAATAAAATCTTTTCTTGTCTTTAAATATTCTGAGCCTCACACTACACAGTAATGGTGGGAGAACTCTATTATGTAAGGTTTGCTACTTTTACAACCTCAGTGCTGAACAGGATTCTGCAAATATTGCCCATGATGCTGACAAGGACATATGCATGTTGGTTATCCCCAGTTCAGGGAAGTACACAAACTGTAAGGCATCTTTTTCTTCCTCATCCCCCAATGTTGACAGATCCATTACTAAATCATTGAAATTGAACACATGTAAGCAAGGCATGCAATCCAATTATAGTCTCCAGTGCTCTATTTTAATTCTACCATTACATAAATGTATAATAACACTGTGCAGACATATTTGGAAACATCAAAGATCTGTGGCATCAGTGTGAGTATTCATTAACAATATAAATCACAGTCTCTCCAAACCTTAATAAAATAGCACATTGTTTCATGATCTGGTTACACAAATAAATTTATAATGTTCAAATTTGACTAATTTGTTTTCAGATAACAGAGACACAGTTTATAATCACTCCCATATTAAAAACTATTCCAACTTCTTAGGACCTCCCATGGCATGTGCTTCACTGAGACAGTCCTCATGAGCTCAAAGTTAAGGAAAACATTTTAAAATAATATTGTACAAACAAAAAAGCAATATTGTAAAATTATCAACTATGAAAGACTTAGCTATTCTTATCAAGACAATGATTCAAGATTGCTCCAAAAGAACCAAGATGAAAAAATGCTATTTACCTTTAAGAGAGAACTGATGAACTCTAAATACAAACTGAAATATATGTACTTTGTGTGTTTGCCTTTTATTTTTGGATTTGTGAGGGGTTTTGTTGATATTTTTGTTCTTATTTTGTTTTTACAGCATGGCTAATATGAAGATATGTTTTGTATGACTATTAATTTATTATTTTATTTTTCCCAATTACATGTAAAAACAATTTTAATTTTCTTTTTTCAGATTTTTAGTTCCAAATTTTCTTCTTCTCTCTCCTCCTTTCTTTACTGAGTAGGCAAATAATTTGACATATTTCATACATTGTAGTCATGCAAAATACATCTTCTCGTAAGTCATTCTATGAAAGAAAACAGACAAAAAAAAGAAAAAAGTAAAGAAATAGTATCTTTGAGCTGCATTCAGGTATTACTAGTTCTTTCTCTGGAGATAGCACCTTTCTTCATAAATCCTACAAAATTGTCTTGGATCATTGTATTGCTGAGAATAGCTAAATTATTCATAGCAGATCATTATACAATATTACTATTACTATATACAATATTCATCTGCTTCTCTTTATTTCACTTCGTAACAGTTTATATGCCATCCCATGTTTTTCTGAAGGCATCCTGCTCACCATTTCTTAAAGCACAATAATATTCCATCACAATCACATACAATAACTAGTTCAGCCATTCCCCAATTAATGGCCATCCCTTCAACTTCCACTTCTTTGCCACTACTAAAAGAGCTGCTCTAAATATTTTTCTTTCTTCCTCTTTGTTTTTTCATCACTTTGGGATGCAGATCTAATAGCAGTATTGATTAGTCTACAAGTATGCATGCTTTTATAATCCTTTGGACATATTTCCAAATGGCTCTTAAAGGTTAAATCAGTATAAAACTTCATCAATATACATTAGTATTTTAGTTTACCTACATCCCCTTCAACATTTGTCATTTTCCTCTTTGTCCATATTAGCCAATCCAAGATATGTGAGGTAGTAGCGTTATTTTAATTTGCATTTCTCTCATTATTGGTAATTTATAACATTTTTATATGACTGTGAGGAACAGTGGTGACCACAAAAACAATCAGAGACTCTCAGATTAAGAAAAGTAAAAAGTGGTTTATTACAGTCTCCCAAGAAAGGGCAACTCCCATCTGACAAGGTGTTTGTCAGTAAAGAAGTGTAAAACACAAAAAAACACAAGATTAAATAGAACAGAAGCTCCCTACTCCCTTGACCTTTTCTGCAATTGTCTGGTGGAGTTCAGACTTATACTCTAAACTAGAAAATCTGTTCCAGAAACAAAAGAATAAATTGCCTTTAAAAGAAGAATTTAAATGCTAATTAAGAGGTAGTGGAAAACTGGAGGGGAATGTTCATTCAAGACAATGGAACACCTGAAGCTTTTTGACTATAAGTTTAATTAGCTATTGCAAAGTTTCAAATCTTAATTAAGGCTTAGGTCAAAATAACATCCTTATGAAAGAGTTTTCACTCAGTTTATCCTATACAATTACTATAGATAACTTTGATTACTTTGCCTGAAAACTGTCTATTCACATTCTTTGACGATTTATCAATTGAGGGATGTCTCTTATTTCCATAAATTTGAATGGTTTCTACATATTTGAGAAATGATGCTTTTATCAGAGAAACTCACTGTAATTTTTTTTTCATAGTTATGATTACCAACTATGTATTTCCTATCCTTCTATTTCTTCCTTTTATCCTATATTCTCTCTCTCTCTCTCTCTCTCTCTCTCTCTCTCTCTCTCTCTCTCT
>JAJPUD010004869.1:29118-50402 GCA_023553655.1 Myrmecobius fasciatus
TCTCTCTCTCTCTCTCTCTCTCTCTCTCTCTCTCTCTCTCTCTCTCTCTCTCACCCTGTCCATTCTCAAAAATGTTTTGCTTCTGAATTCCCCCTTCTCCAAACTGCCCTCTCTTCTATTAGCTCCCATTTCTTTTATCCCTTCTCTCCTACCCTCCTATACACATAGATTTCTACACCCAACTAAGTGCATTTATTTGAGCCAGTTCCAATGAGAGCAAGGTTTATATGTTTCCCTCCCTCCTTCCCCCATTTCCTCCTGCATGGTAAACTCTCTGTCAGGCCTCTTATATATTAGATAATTCATCTCATTCTTTCTCTCACTTTTCCATTCCCACAGTGCATTCTTCTTTCTCATCTTAATTTTATTTTTTTTAGATAATAATATATTAAACTCACACTTCTGCTGTCTGTTTATGTATATTCCTTCTAACTTTCCTAATAATGAGGAAGTTTTTAGGAGTTATAAATATCATTTTCTCATGTAGGTTTATAAACAGTTTGACCTTATTGAATCCCTTATGGTTTCTCCTGTGTATTTGCTTATGCTTTTTTTTTCCCTATCTTTTTCTTGAAAAACAAATTTTCTGTTCAGCTCTAGTCATCATTGGAATGCTTGAAAGTCCTCAATTTTATTGAATATCCATTTTCCCCCAAAGTATAATAACAACTTTCCTGGGTAGGTGATTTTTGGTTATAATCATAGCTCTTTTGCCCTCCAGAATATCATATTCCAAGTCCTCCAATCCTTTGATGTAGATGCTGCAAAATCTTGTGTTATCCTGACTGTGTTCCATGATATTTGAATTGTTTCTTTTTGGCTGCTTATAGTATTTTCTCCTCAATTTAGGTAGTCTGGAATTCAGTTATAATATTCCTAAATGTTTTCATTTTAGTTTCTCTTTCAGGGAATGATTAGCACATTCTTTGAATTTCTATTTTACCCTCCAGTTCTAGAATATCAGGGAAGCTTTCCTTAATAATTTCTTGAAAAATGATGCTATTTTTCAGGATGACTTTTAGAGAGTAATCATGAAGAATTATAAGTTCTTCAATTATCTCTCCTGGATCTATTTTCCAGGTCAATTGTTTTTCCAATGATATATTTCATATTTTCTTCTTTCTTTTTTCATTCCTTAATGTCATTAGTTTTCATTTGTCCAATTCCAACTTTTGCATTTTTTATTATTTTAAAATCAGGGGTAGGAAATGAGAGATATACATGAACTAAGTTTTAACTTTTAAGGAATTGTTTTCTTCAGTCAGTTTTTGTAATTCTTTTTCCATTTGGCCAATTCTACTTTTTAAGGAGAAATTTCCTTTGGAGAATTTCTGTATATCCTTTTTCATTTTGACAATTCTGCTTTTCAAGCCATTTTTCTCTTCATTGGATTTTTGTATCTCTTTTACCATTTGGCCTATTCTGTTTATTTCAGTGTTGTTTGTGCCTCCTTTACTAAACTGTTGGTTCTTTATTCATAATTTTCTTTCATCACTCATTTCTCTTTTTAACTTTTACTCTACTTCTTACTTGATTTTTAAAAGCCTTTTTGAGTTATCCCATTGCCTGAAACCAATTCATATTTTTCCTTCAAGTTTTGGATGCAAGAATTTTGACTTTATTGTCTTCTTCTGAGTGTTTGTCTTGGGGACATCTGGGGGTGGAGCCAAGATGGTGGAGAGCAGATATGACTCTGTAATCTCCTCTAACCTTCCCTCAAACCAATAGCAGATGAAGCTTCTAAAGTGGTTTTGAAGTAAAAAAAAAAAATCCACAAATATTTTTGAGTGTAACACATTTCTAGAAGAAGTTACCTTGGAAGAACTTCAGAACAGGTCTGTTTCAATCAGGCAAGGGGACAGTCTGCCAAGCCCAGAACACAGTGTGGGGAGACTGGGGCAGAGAGCTGGAGCAGAAGTCTTGGCTTCCACACACCTGGAGGTTTTCTGTAGGCCTCTTCGGTCAATCTGTCCTGATTGTAAGCAGGTGGTTTGGCAGATCTGCCTTCTGTGGATTGTAAACCACTGAGCCCCTGAAGAGTGCTGATCTAGCTGCCATTACCCAGTACTGGAAAGCAATCAATCAATCAGCAGAACTACACAGCACCTGAAATCAATCAATCAGCAGAACTGCCCCAGGACTAATTAAAACAGCTGTCCCTTTTTTGCCTCAAATAGATCTCAAGCCTTAAAAAATGAATAAAAAATGAAAAAGAACTCTCACCATAGACAGCTTTTATGGAGAGCGAGAAGAATAGAGCTCAAATTCTAAGGTCCCTAAAGGTAAAGCAACTCCAGAAAAAAACCCAAAGGGAGACACGAGCTGATCTGCATCTCACAAGGCTTTCTTTGAAGGTTGCATAAAGGATCTTAAAAGAGAGTTAGAAGAAAAATGGGGAAATGAAATGAGATCATTGCAAGAAGGATACAATGCCCTACAAAAGAGATATGAAAAAGACACCAATTCACTGAAAAACAAAATTGATGAAATGGGAAAAGAATGCAATTAACAAAAAAAATTCAACTGGCCAACTGCATAAGGAACTAAAAAGGGTAATTGAAGAAAATAATACACTAAAAATTAGAATTGAACAAATGGAAGTGAATAACTCGATAACACATCAAGAATCAGTCAGACAAAAACAAAAAAATGAAAAAATAGAAGAAAATATGAAATATATCCTAGGAAAAACAACTCACCTGGAAAATAGATCTAAGAGAGATAATCTAAGGATTATAGGGCTTCCTGAAAGCCATGATGAAAAAAAGAACCTAGACATCATCTTACAGGAACTCATAAAAGAAAACTTCTTTGATATTTTAGAATCAGAAGGTAAAATAACCATAGAAAGAATCCACTTATCACCTCCTGTAAGAGACCCCAAAATTAAATCCCCAAGGAATATTGTTGCTAAATTTCAGAACTATCATATCCAGGAAAAGGTACTGCAAGTGCCCAGAAAGAAACAATTTAAATACTGAGGAGTCACAATTAGGATTACCCAGAACCTAGCAGCTTCCACCCTAAAGGACCAACAAGCCTGGAATCTGATATTCTGAAAAGCAAAGGAACTGAGATTACAACCCAAAATAAGCTATCCAGCTAAAATTAGCATTATCTTTCAGGGAAGAAGCTGGACATCCAATGATATAGGTGAATTTCACCTATTTCTAATGAAAAGACCAGAACTGAACAAAAAATCTGATCTCTAAACATAAACTCAAAAGAAGCAGAAAAAGGTAAAAAGGAAAAAAACTCTTGAGAACTATATTTCTATTATGGGTATACTTAGATAATGCAAGTATAATTTGATCTTATTATGATAATATGAATAAGAAATTAGAGGTAGAAAAGGGACCATATTGGAAGAAGGAAAAGTAGATAAAATAAGGGAAATTACATCTCACGAAGAGGCAAAAAAATTTATAATTGAGGGAAAGAAAGGAGAGGAACGAGCACTATGTGAATCTTACTCTCATCAGATTTGGCCCTAAGAAATAATATTAGACATATTTGGTACCACAAAGAAATTTGTCTCACCTTATAGGGAAGTAGGAGGGATAGGGGGAAAAGAAAGGGAAAGGCTAATAGAGGAGAAACAGAAGAATTAGGAGAAAGGTGTAAAAAGGGGGAAAAGCTCTAAAGGGGGAGGACTGTTTGAGGGAGGTGGTCATCAAAAGCAAAATACTTGGAAGGGAAGGTGGATAGGAAAGAGAAGAGCATAACCTAGGGTAAATAAGATGGCAGGAATTAGTTATTTTAACTGTGAATGTGAATGGGATGAACTCTTCCATAAATCCAAAGTGGATAGCAGACTGGATTAAAACCCAGAATCTAACAATAAGTTATTTACAAGAAATACATTTAAAGCATACTGATACATACAGAGTGCAGGTAAAGGGCTAGAGCAGAATCTATTCTGCTTCAAGTGAACAAAAAAAAAAAAGCAGGGGTAGTAATCCTGATCTCAGATCAAGTAAAAACAAAGATAGATCTAATTAAAAGAGACAAGGAAGGAAACTATGTCTTACTAAAAGATACCATAGATAATGAAGCAATATCAATACTAAACATATCTGCACCAAATGGTATAGCATGGAAATTCATAGAGAAGTTAAGAGAGATGTCAAAGAAATAGACAGTAAAACTATAATAGTAGTGGATCTCAACTTTGCTCTCTCAGAACTAGATAAATCAAACCACAAAAATAAGAAAGAAGGTAAGAAGGTAAACAAAATGTTAGAAAAGTTAGGCATGATAGATCTTTGGAGGAAATTAAATGGAGACAAAAAGGAGTTTTCTTTTTCTCAGCAATTCATGGAACTTATCCAAAAATTGACCATGTGTTAGGGCATAAAAACTTCAAAATCAAATGAAGAAAGGCAGAAATAGTAAATGCTTTTTTTTTTCAGATCATGATGCAATAAAGATCACATGAAGTATAAGGCCAGGAGAAAATAGAACAAAAAGCAATTGGAAACCAAATAATCTCATCCTAAAGAATGAATGGGTGAAACAGCAAATTACAGACACAATTACTAATTTCATCCAACAGAATGACCATAATGAGACAACATACCAAAATTTGTGGGATGCAGCCAAAGCAGTAATAAGAAGTAATTTTATATCTCTAGATGTTTACTTGCATAAAATAAAGAAAAAGAGAATCAGTGAATTGGGCTTGCAACTAAAAAAGCTAGAAAAAAGAAAAAATTAATAACCCCCAATCAAATACCAAATTTGAAATCCTAAAAATAAAAGGAGAGATTAATAAAATTGAAAGTAAAAAAACTATTGAATTAATAAATAAAACTAAAAGTTGGTTTTATGAAAAAACAACAAAGTAGATAAACTTCTAGTTAATTCAATTAGGAAAAGGAAAGAGGAAAATCAAATTGTTAGTCTCAAAAATGAAAAGGGAGAACTTTCCACCAATGAAGAGGAAATTAGAGCAATAATTAGGAGTTACTTTGCCCAACTGTATGCCAATAAATTTGATAACCTAAGTGAAATGGAGGAATACCTACAAAAATATAGATTTCCTAGATTAACGGAAGAGGAAATAAATTACTTAAATAGTCCCATTTTAGAAAAAGAAATAGAACAAGCTATTAATCAACTCCCTAAGAAAAAATCCCCAGGACCAGATGGATTTACATGTGAATTCTACCAAACATTTAAAGAACAATTAACTCCCATACCATATAAACTATTTGAAAAAATAGGGAACAAAGGATTCCTACCAAATTCTTTTTATGACACAGATATTTTACTGATACCTAAACCAGGTAGGATAAAAACAGAGAAAGAAAATTATAGACTAATCTCCTTAATAAAAATGATGCAAAAGTCTGTGTTTGTCTTGATCTTCCTTGTCACCATAAAAATTTTCTAAAGCCAGAATTTTTTTCATTATTTTCCATCATTTTCTCAGGCTATTTATTGACTTTTTGCTTTATGTGAAAGTGGGACATGGTTCCCCAATAAAGGGAGCATTGTCCCAAACTCATGTTTTTGTTGTTGTTGTTGTTGTTTTGTTTTGTTTTGTTTTCAGAGATAATTCTAGTGTTTTGGCTCTTCCAAGGTGGTATGATCTCCAGAAAAGTGTGCTTAATCCTCTCATGTACTATGCACTGGTTTGTAAGCAACCACAAACACTCTTTTCAACCCTGGAACTGTGAATAGGGTCCCTGATTTCCTGTGCCTGCAAGCTCTGATGTGCTAGTACTCTTCTTTGCATGGTACTAAGATCCAGGACTTTGACCCAAATCCAAGTATAGGCAATACAACAGTTTTTCCCCAGGTACCAGCAAAGAGACCTCTATAAATCTCCTCATCCATTGTCTGATTTCCCTTACCTTGTGTGGCTTGAGAGATCTGGAAACCACTTCCACTTCCAGATTGGTCAAGCCAGTATCAGTCCTGTTTTGCTAGGGCTCTGTCTGTGTTGGTACACCCTGCACTGAACTACATAGATTTTTCCTGTCAACTTTTTAAGTTTTTTGGGGTTGAAAAATGTTTCACTCCATCTTTTTGTAGATTCTGCTTCTCTAGAATTTGTTTAAACTCATTATTTAAAGGTATTTGGAGGGGGTTGAGAGAGAGCTTAGGAGAGTTCCTGCCTTTACCTCACTATTTTAGCTCCACCCCTCACATGTATAATTACTATATTGTTTGTTTTCTCAATGAGTGAAAGAGGGGTAGGAGAATCAAATATATATATATATATATATATATATATATATATATATGTTTAATAAATAAATTAATAAATGACAAAAGAATTCATAGTTAATTTTACTCTATCAGGAGTCATTGCAGTAAAACCTTAGTGTAATGTAGAGGTATAGCCTTTATGACATTAGGTGGGATACTAAATTATATGACCTCTATATTGAATATAAAATTTTATAATTACACAATGAAATCTATTAAACATTTATTTGTTTTTAAAAGCAAAATGAGAAATCACAAAAAGACAAAAAATAACAACTTTGTCATGTACACAGCAGAACATCAGAGAGGATTCAAAATATGTAACAGTAAATTTCCATTTCAAGAAAGCATATATAATTAAAAAAACATTGAATATGGATGACAAATAATGTTTCTCTTCTAATTAAATCTTCTTTTAAGTTTGACTTTATCTGAGATCAATGATTACTGCCCCTACTTTTTTTTTTTCTTGCTGAGGCAATTGGGGTTAAGTGACTTGCCTAGGGTCACACAGCTAGGAAGTATTAAGTGTCTAAAACCAGATTTGAACTCAGGTCCTCCTGACTTCAGGGCTGGTGCTCTATCTACTACACTACCTAGCTGCCCCCCTAATTTTTTTCTAATAAATTCTATTATCTTCATTATTATGTTTGTGTATATCTCTTATTTCCTGTCCCTGCTAATTCTTTTATTTTACGTGTACTTCTTAACTTGCCTTGTTATTACTTAACCTCCTCCCATCCAAAGATCCTTCCCTTATCTTCTCCCTTACATTTTCCTTCCCTTTTTATCACATTCCTTTTCATCTACACACCTTATCCCACTATAGTTGATTTATCTATCTTTCTATGCCCCACTTTATCTTATTCCCTCCCCCCTCTTTTTAATAGATTTTGGAGGATGATATACTCTTCTTGATATATGTGTGTATGTATATATGTATGTATGTATGTATGTATGTATGTATGTATATAACCACTTCCTAATTTGAGCAGATTTTCAGAACTACCAGCCCTACTTCCCCATCTAATTCCTCTGTGCTGGTTCTTGCTATTGGACCTTATAGCATAATTAATATTTTTACCTTTTTCTAAATGGTTTTGTTGTTTATAATCGCATCATACTCAGCTCCTCTCCAGTCTTTCTTTTGGACTACTCAGTTACTAATGTCATTTTTAAACAAGTTTGTCTTTATCGAATTCTTTAAAGTTAGTCTTTGATGTTGGTTCTTATATGTTAAATATTTTCTATTGAGTTCATGTTTGTTTGAGACAAAATCATTAAAATCTAACAGTTCATTGAATGTTCAATTTTTTACTTAAATGTTGTACTTAATTTTGTTGGATATGATATTTTCAGCCACAACCACAGTTCTTTCAATTGTCAATACATAGTATTTCAGGATGCATGCTTTTTTTTCTTTATTGTAGTAGCTGATATATTCCATGCAATTCTTATTGTGGTTCCGGCATGTTCAAATTTTGTTGTTGTTGCTGTTGCTTTCAAAAATTTCTTTTTAATCTCAGGGTTTTAAAATTTAGCAATGGTGGGTTATATATGTTTTCCTTGTAGGCTATCTTGAGATGGTGAACAATTGGGTGTTTTTCCTATTTCTACTTTTCCTTCTTGTTCCATTACTTCAGGACAATTTTTAAAAATTATTTCTCATATTATTGTGTCAAGGTTCATTTTATTAGTCACAGTTTTTAGGTACTTCAATTATTTTTATATTTTCTCTTCTCCAGATCTGTTGTTTTTCTTATAAGATGCTTCACATTCTCTTCTATTTTTTCTATTCTTTATATTTTGTTTTATTATTTCTTGGTCTCTTATAATTTTACTAGCTTCCCCTAGTCTAGTTATAATTTTCAGTAATTTTCTTCTTTAATATTCTGAGGTTCCTTTTCTAATTGGTTGACTCTTTTCATAATCTTGTATCTTGTTTTTTTGCATAGTTCTTATGTTTTTAGTTTTTATTCAATCTTTCTCATTTGATTTTAAAATTCTTTTTTGAGTTCTTCTATAAATTCTTTTAGGGCAAGTATTCATTTATTATTACATTTTGATGTAAGAGAAGCTTTTTTCAGTGTCTTCATGCTGAAGATGAACTACAGTCTTCCCTGTTTCCATTCTATTTTTGGGTTCTTTCTCCTTTGCCTGTTCATTTTTTTAAGTAAGAACTTAGAAGTTTAATCATCTCTAATCCTAAAGTAGGGGGAAAGGGATGGTGCCTCTAGTTTCACTTCAGTTCTCCCCTCTGGCCTGGTACTCCAAACTAAAAGCTCCATCTTCCTGCAAGCACCTAAAGCTTCCCTGCCCCTCTGCTTCTGCATTCATTCAGACTATGCTCCTCCCTTCTGGTCCAGCGCTATATTCAGCAGCACAATTGAGCTTGACATTCTTCATCAACTAATGTTCCCTCAGTCTTCTTGTACTCAAACTCCCAACTCTCCACACTGTCTGGAAAGTTTCTAGTGAGGCTACCTCTGAACTCAGCCAACTCCTGAAGGAGTTTACATTTCATACTTGTTAATCCTCCAACCTGGGATCTTTCTTCCCAGCTTCTCTGGTTGTCCTAGGAGGAAGATAGTGTCATTCAAGAATTGAGCTAGGAGCACAATGATAAACTAATCCTGGGAGAGGATTGTATACATGAAAAACTTACAAGACTCTTTACTTCTTATCCAAGAATACAAGAATGAGAAGTTTTGCCAATAGTCAGAATCTCTGGGCATTGTACAGATTCCAGTATGACATAAGAGTAATAAAACAAAGTTGGTAGGAGCTAATACATCTGTTGCTCCATTCCCTCTAGCAAGCAGTTATTCATGATAAGGACTATAAGACTCCACAAGAAAGAGAAGATTTTCCTGATCATTATTTATGTCAGATCCTTCTAAGGCTCCCTGGATGTATCAGAAAAGACTCTGAGCATGTGTTTCAAGAAAATATTGCTAGAGTGAGATATATTCCTTCTACATCATTTCTAGGCTTCCAGATGCATAATACTAAGGCCTTCTCTGATGAGACATACTCCCTCCTATCTCCTCTGCTTCTGGAATGAACTGGGAAACACTATATCCAACTAAGTAAGTTTCTGATCACTTTCTACTTATGAGTGGTTTGTGGAATGACAGGCTATCCCACCTACTGATTTTTGCTAGATTTCCTCACATACCTGATAGCTAAAATCTGACAAGGACCTGCTCCTGGTGAGTTTCAGGTATGGAAGGCAGGACATACCGATTCCTGTTTCCTCAATAAGTTCTCTGAGGCATTGAAGGTCACAACTTGGCCTGGCTGAATGAGGACCAAGAAACATAATTTCTTGTTTCTTCCAAAGATTTACCAGTATGCCCAGAGGCCCACAACCAACAGGCTTACTGCTACTGAAACCTAGGAATTGAAACCTTTTAACAAATATATCACTTCATGCTCATATATGCCATGATTCAAGCTCCCAGGTACATCCTAGGACATAGCAACTCAGTGCATCCAGCAGTTGAGACTTTTGCTGAGACTCTACCATACATATTGATTTTCTTTCAACCAGTAACTTTCAAATTCTTCAGTTTACTCAGCTCCTATGAACTACTCCTTTACTCCATCTCAAATACATACAGACATGGTCACACCCTAAATCTTGCCATCACCCACAAGATTTCTATTTCTATGTAAACCAATGTGATATTCTTTAATCTGATTACAATCTTTTACTTTTCCATCTCCTCCTATGTTTCACTCCTCCTAAACTTAAACATGTGTCATCTTTGTTACCTCCAATTACCCTGTCCAAGAGTACTATTCCAGGTATCATCCCTATACTAGCTAAATTCTCCTCTTTTCTTTGTGTTGACTTTATAATGAACCAGGTTAAATCTATATAATTTTTCTCTCAAATCTCTTATTTCCTTTTCCTACTATTTGGCAGGTCTTGCAACTTCAGACCTGTATTATCACCATCTGCCTACTTTGCTTCTCCTTATGTGCTACTGAATAAACATAAAGGAAATCACAAAACTTCACTAATTGGAGCCACTAAAAATGTTCTATTTAATCTCAACTTCACCATCTGAATCTCTCAACCACTCATCATAGTAGCTGTTGAAAATGTTCTCTTCTTTCCTCAAATCTCCCATAACTCTCATACCCCACATTTTCTTAGCTGAATATCCTCATATATTTTTTGAAATATTAATGTTATTTGGTGAAAGCTCCTAATTTTACTTTCCTCATTTCACATCTCTCTAATATTATCACCCACCTTGCAAGGAACTTGCAAGGCTAGTTCCTTCCATCTTTTCCAGCAGATAACATTTCTCTTTTCTCTGTTTCTCTCTCACCCCATTCATTCTTCCCTCCCTCTCTCCGTCACCCTTTGTATCCCTCTTTCATCAGCCTCTATCTACAAGTTATTTCCAGAAAACTAAAATAAATCCATCTTCCTTGGAAATTAAGATTAAGTGACTTGCCCAGGGAAATGCAACTAGTATTTATTAAGTGTCTGAGGTCAGATTTGAATTCAGATCCTCCTGATTCCAGAGCTGGTGCTATAGCTACTGCACCATCTAGCTGTCCCTCTCCCTTATCCTTATAACACCTTTACAAGAACTTACCCATAACCACTATCTATTATACTGTCTTTTGCTCCTTCTCAACAAAATTCCTTTTAAAAGTTGACTATGTTCATAGTCTCTTCTTTTCTTACTAACTTCTAGATTCAGTAATCTAGCTTCTTAACTCATTTAACAACTTAAACCTCTCTTACCAAAATTATTAATAATATGTTCATTGATGAACGTAATAACTTTTTCTCATTATTCATGCTTCTTGAGCTTTGTCCACCAATTTAAACAATGACCACCTCTCCTTCTGAATATTGTCCTCTTTTTCTTTGTCACTTCCTGTATCAGCTTTCCTCTTATCTATCTAATGGTTCTTTCTTAGTCTCTTTTTTGGGGATATTTACCCATGAATTTGCCATTAATTGTGTGTATCTTCAAGTCACTGTTCTAGACTTTCCAAATTCAAATTATATTAGTTACTGGACAATTGAAACTGGGCCATTCTCTGTCCTTTCTCAAGGATTTCAACACTTGAACCACCACATGATCCTCCACAACCTGTCATTCTAGGGGACTTCAACATGTATGTCAATACTTCCCAAAACTTTCAAATGTCCAAATTTCTAAATTTCAAATTGTGTGAATTATTCTTATGCACTTATGTCTACCTCAGCCCTTCAAAGTAATGGCCATATCCTGTATTTCACCATTTTCCATAGTTTCTCTACTTAATTAATCAAAAAATTCTAGTCTTCCCCTATCTGATCGAAACCTCTTATCATTACATTTTTCCTGTTGCCTTTTGTGCCACAAAATTCCAATCTTTAGCAAAAGTCACTGAGACAGAGCTCTGAACACAAGCAATCAAGTTATTGGGAAGACCAATGATCCTTAGTCTTCCAACTGAGTCCAAAATCTTCTGCATGGTCAGAGATCCCAATGCTATGGTGCCAAAAGACTTTATAGATCTTGGGGAGTCCCTGGGAGCTCCTTTAGTTTGGGGTGGTTCCTTCAGAAGCATGTAATGATTAGCTAATCTTCAGAAGCTAAGAATCTCCCATGCCAGAATAAGGGCAATGTCCGTCAATAATAACCACTTTGTCAACAATAATAACCACTTTGTCAACAACCCTTTCAGAGGACATTTGGGAATTTTTAAGGCAATTGGAATTAAGTGACTTAGCCATGGTTACACAGCTATTAAGTGTAAAGTGTCTGAGATCATATTTGAACTCAGGTCCTCCTGACTTCAGGGCTAGTACTATATCCACTGCACTACCTAGTTGCTTCTGAAGTTTCAGTTTTGAAGCAAAGATCAATAAGAAATGGGCAGCAGTGATTCATGAGGTAAAGAAGCAAATGAACTTTATTTCTAGCACTATACTGGGAGGTAGGGTAGCATAGTAATTAGATTCTTAGACATAATTAACAATATGAATCTAGCTAATAAATATAATTAATATAATCCTAATATATGGTGGATTAATCAATCATAACTCTTATCCTAACAGCATTAACTAACATAACCAACTCAAACTTAATACTATTCTGCTTCATTCACTAATATAATCACTGAAACTCATCAAATCATAATGAACTGAATAAATATTAATTTAATTGAGTAGGGGTACCAAAATTATCTTCACAGCCTCATCCTCCTAAATATATTTTAGCTCTCAGTGAAGACTTCAATATTTTGGGGTCATCACCTCTGCTATAATTTAATTTTTCTCCCTTCCCAATCTTAATCCTGTAATTAACCCATTAAACTCCACATTGCTGATTTTTTTTTTCCTTTAGAATAGAACTAAAGGTCCTCATAAAGCATGTGCATGGGGCATACTCCAAATTTATATTATTCAACTTCAACTGGCTCTCACTCTAGCAAGGCAATCTTTTATTCCTTCCTAATTTCTTTCCTATCTTATTGCAAAGACTATTCCAAAATTCCAAACCTTATTTTTCCTCTTCAACTCTTCCTCTCTCTCATTTAAGGACCTTGCCTTATATTTTTTGGAGAAAATTTAGATCATTTACCATTAGTTCCCCTTTTGCCTCTTCTCTTCTCAAAATTCTTTGACACCATCCCCCAATACTTCCTTTTCCTCCACCTCTGATTATAAAGTAACCCTTCTCTTTGCTAAGACAAATCTCCTGCACTTTTATTCCATCCCCTTTGATCTCCCACTGGATCCCTTCCACCTTCTCTTCCTCTTCTTTTTCTTCATTGTCTTTCTACTGCTTCTGATTCTGTTTTTCTCTCTCTCTTTCACATACACACACACACACACACACACAGAGAGAGAGAGAGAGAGAGAGAGAGAGTGAGTGAAAGAGAGAGAGGAGGGGGGAGAGAGAGAGCAGGAGAGGGAGAGAGTGGGAGAATGAGAGGGAGAGGGGGAGGGAGACACGATCATATAGTTAGTTTCTTAGATAGGAATTTATCCCATGTCTACCTATACAATATATCAAACAACCTCTACCTTAGTTTAGGCCTTCATCAAGTTTCCCCTGGACTATGCAGTAGCCTTCTAATTTGTCTTGAAATCTACAGTTAAAGAGATAAAGGGAGGGATTACTAAACAAAGTATCAGGTACTTGTCACACACTATAATTCAAGGCTCCAAATATCCAAACAGGTAAAGGGAATCAAGAAGGCATGATAAAGGGTAGTTTGGGTATTATGGGCACATTTTAGCCCAAAAGCAGCAGTGAAGGATTAAGAAAATCACCTGATTCTGGAAATAAGAATGATAGCTTTGGGTTAGAATGGAAAAGGGCATACTTTCAAAAATATTATCAAAACATTGAGCAGACATTACTAGAATTAGTATTGTCTGTTTCCATATCAAAACATCCTTTGAAGAGCAGGAAAAGTGATTTAATTTAATCACAGAAGTGACTGTGTCCCGTGATTTTGGATTAGAGGTGAAATCACAAAATTTAACAATAAGTATTTATCAAGCATTTAATATATGACAACAAAATGAGCAAAACAAAAAATAACAATTTATACTATCATTACAGTAATGTAAAGGAAAATAACTTTGAAAATTTAACTTTGATGAAAAACCAGTTGTGAAACTAAAAATTCATCCAGACACTTATGTTGATTGACTCACTCAGGTCTTAAAATAGATGTGTAGAATGAAATATAAACTTCTCGATTTAATTTTTAAAGCTCTTCTAATACTTAAAGCTCTTCACAATCTGATCCCAACCTATCATTCTAGTCCCATTATACATTACAGCCCTTCATGAACTTTACAATCCAGCCAAATGGGTCATCCTTCTTTGGGTCATTTATGACATTCTTTTTCCCATTTCTGTCCCTTTTCATTGGTGGTACCTAGAATGATCTCCTTGTACACTTCCAATTTATATAATCTCCCTCTCCTCTTTCAGGATATATCTCAATCAAAATCTTTCCCATACCTCTTAACTACTAATGCCCATCCTCTTACTCTTGAATTTAACTACATTTTCATTTGATATCTTTTTCTGCATTTTCTTGTTTATGCCCTTCTGTCTTCTCTACAGAATATAAGTTTCTGGAGAATAGGTATTCTCAAATAAATTTTTTGTATCTGCAGCCCCAGTAACTAGCACATAGTCAGTACTTAATAAAGGCATTGCACTTGATGGCCTTCACACACACCATCATTCTCTGGAAGAAGCTGAAAGCATGCTTCATCATCAGACATCTAAAGTTACATTTAGAGTTCTTGATTCTTTGATAGTTTTTTTTTTCCTTTATGTTATTGCAGTAAATATCGAAAAGATTCTCCTGGCTCAGGTCTGAGAAAATCAAATATTGATTTTATATTTTATATTTGAATCCATTCTGTAATTGATTGTATTCTGTAACTGCCTAAGCCATTAGTCAGTTTTCTTCTCTAAGCTAAATTGTCCTATAAATGACCTTAATTAAAAAAAATCTCTACACATCTTACTGACCATGCATAATTGAGGGAAACTTGTTACCTTATTAATGAGTTTTGCATGCTCATGTACAATTAAGAAAGATCTGTTATTTCTATAAGCAGTCCTGAAAGATGCAGGTAGGCACAAGAAAGTCTGTTTTCTCTTCAATATTGGCTGTCTTTCAGGAAAGTTTAACCTATTATCACTATGATACTAACAAGCCATGTCCATGAACATTGCCAATGAGCTTTCCATAACAAGATGGAAGGATGAGTTGTTGCTAGTTCTGCATTCTAGACTTCCATCCAATCATACTGTTTTCCATCATCTATGATACTTAAGACTTTGCAATCATTTTTTTCATCTGTGATATTTCCTGTCCCTTGTTCTCTTAGTTTCCAAAACTGTATGAATGCTAGTAAGCCTTATCGTGTGTTCTCTTGGATAAATAAGGGAAAAAAGAGAACTATTTTATCGGTAATTGATATCCTTACCAATAAATTGAAAATACTTGGATATTTGTGCCTCGGTTTACCTTAATTTCAATCATGACTGTTCATTTCAGACTACATCAATCCATATAAATCTTTCCAAATCCCTCTGAATCCATTGTTTCGATCAAATCTTGTGGCACAATAATATTCAATTACATTCATTAACCATAATTTTTCAACCATTTTATAATTGATGGGAATCTTGTTTATTTCTACATTTTTGCTACAAAAGTGTGGCTAAAATTGTTTTTGTAAATGTAGGTCCTTTACCCTCTTTCTTGTCTCTTTTGGATATATACATAATAATATCAAAAATTCAAAAAACAATCATAAAACTTTAAAATGCATCCATGCACTTACATGTAACTACTCAGGTCTTACAAAAGAAATGTTCAAAAGAGAGTTTCACTCAGTGTGTGTTATTTCACCAAATTTCATTTCAGGTATTTAGGGACAAGGACAATTGGGCTTTGGAGGGAAAGGCAGAAAATATTGCTTCCATTATTTTTGTTACTGCTCCTGCTCCTGCTGTTGTTGTTTTCCAAGGGGATATCTGATATTTTAATGTCATTATTCTTAGCCTGTCATCCCAGGCCCTCCACAATCTGAACCTAACCAGGTTTTCCACTTAATTTAAGATAAACATCAGGCAAATTGGTTGGAATTCAAAGTCCTTGGATCCGGTTCGACTATCTCCCTTCTCTCTGCATTCCCATAGCAAGCCTCCTATCCAAATCCCTTTACCTTTTCTCCTTTTGAAATCTTTTTCTTCTTATATACTAAGAATATTTCAAATGCAATTCTTTCCGAGGAGAATTCCATGGTCGTTCCAGATAAAATTGGTTTCCCTGTTCTAAAATTGTCTTAGGAAGATTTACAAGTTCAAAAATTCAATTCACTTCAATAAGAACTTATTGTGTGCCTACTATGTGCTAGGCATTGATGCTGCAAAGACAGAAAACAAAAAACACCCTGCTCTCTATTAGAAGAATAAAATGTGAATACTACAATACTGGAACAAGATGAGATGTGGCAAATCCCTCTATAAATATTTGAAAATGGAGAGAGAACTAAAAATTAGGAGGATTAGGAAAGGCCTAAGGGACAGCTAAGCCAAACATCAAAGGAAGATAAGGGTTTTACTGAAAAGAGGATACATTCTGAACATGGGTAACAGTGTAAGTGAATATACAAGAAGTATAATGTAAAGTTTGGGAAACAACTAGTAGAGCTTGACTAGGACATAGTTTGCATTACAGGAAATTATATAAAATAAGGGTAAAAAGGCAGGTTGGTAGTGAATTACTCTATCATCTTGGATTTTGTTTGTTTGTGTACAAGTTTATTCCCTAGTAAACTATAAGCCTTTTGAGTATAAAGATTGTGTCCTTGGTTATTTTAATGATAGTCTCACCAAGATACTTCTGAACAATTTCATCTCTGAAATTCTGCTCAGGAGACCCACTGTTCTTTATTGCTGCCTGTCTCCCCCCACCTATTTCAGTAAAGCCAGACATGCTTCATTTCACTTCTCCCAGTCATCCCCTCAGAAGTCTTTTCAATGACCTTTGTCAGTGTTAAAATTCATAATTTTCTGTTTCACTCCAAGTTGTGAAATCACAATCAAATCAATTTTTTCATTTTTCCTCTAATGGGTAAAACAATCTATCCATCTATCTCCCCTGACTTCAGTCACCCTTCAGGTCACTTTATAGAACAAAGTATCCCTCCTTGACCAATATTTCACATATCTAGGGTCTTCCTCTTAGAATTTAGGCATCTTTATGACAGGGAACATCTTTGCTTATGTATTTTTATCCTCAGTACTTAGCCCAGTGCTTAATATTTAAAATTTTAAGTGTTTAATTAATGTCTTTTCATTCACTTAATTTTTTTCCATCTTTGTTTTCCTTGTAGGCTAGGGGAAACTGCTTAGCTGAGTTTCTGATCTGGCTGGTCACCTGAAGCAGACTCTATTCTGTAATCTAGCCATCCAATTTTCACTGTGTTCATTATAAGAAAAATATGAATTTTGTTGTCATATTGGGTTGAGCACCCTACCATCACATCCTTGGCTTATCATGCCCATGCTGGTTCACTAAGGCCTATTTTATATTTTCCTCTAATGTGGGTTTTCCTCTAAAAGGAGAAAATTGAGTACAGGAAAGCTGTTTTAGTTCTACTCCAATAAAGCCATGATAAGTCCAATAAAAATGGCATTCTTTGCGGAATGACCAGAAAATAATTTAGTAGCTTATTAATTATTAATAAAATAGTCATCATGGTTTCCAACAATTGAGGCTCATTAGAGTATAAGAAAAAGTCCCTGCAAAGCCACTAATTAGCCACTTCTCATTTTGCCTTTATGCTAAGCATTTTCCCAATCAGATCTGATCCATCTCCACTTTTTATAAATGAGGAAATTGAAGCACAAGAAGGTTAAGTACCAAAAAACCAAATAGGGGATGATGAGGATCTGTTATGTCATTGTAGAATTATGGAATGCTATTGTACTGTAAGAAGGATTTGGTTTCAGAGAAACATGGGAAGACTTGTATAAACTGACACAAAGAGAAGTGAGCAGAACCAGGAGAACAATTTGCATAGTAACAAAATTATTGTTAATAATAATTAATTTTTTCCTTTTTCTTTTTTTCTTGGAACATGATATAATTTTGCTTGTTATTCTTGCCTTCTCAAAGAGTGGGAAATGGCGTGGGAGAAAGAGAGAATCAGGAATGAAAGCCAAACTGAACTTGAATTTTTAAAAAAAGAAAAAAAGTATCGACCTGAGGGGCAATTTCAGGGATATATTCCTCTCCAAACTACACAAAAAAAAAAATGGTAGGACTTTTGCGAACAATCACATTTTACCTGCATTTTAAAGTAGAGGAATCAAACATGGAGCTATTTATCATCCCTATTATCAATTCTGGATAGATACTGTATAACCCTCTCTGGATACCAGAGTGTTTATGTAAACTGGAAGAGAACAGAAATATTGCAGCTGAACTGCAAATTTGGAAATAAATGCCTGTAGGGCAAAATCCAAACTTTGTCTTCCCCAGATATATAAGGGAAATGGGGAGACAATAATAAAATTATTCTAGGGTCTGAATATGAATCAGGAAAAATAATAGAACAAATTAATATTGATAATTCAGAATTGGCACAGTTCTTTTCTTTCATAAAATGTGTTACAAATACTTAAATGGAAGATTTATCCAGAAAGATAGAACAGACAACAGCAAGAAGGCTAGTGAAGAATTTCTGATAAGGCAGTTAAAGAAACATGATCAACTAATACACACATATATACAAACACACACACACACACACACACACAGAGAGAAATATATATGCACATTAGTTGCTTGTCTCTTGTCAGATTTTGAGAAAAGCTTTTCAGCTTCTTGGCTTTCAAGGGAGTTATGAATGAATCACCTTTTTCAAAGTATAATACCTTTTTAGAAAATTAACTTCACTGGCCAATAAACTCAGACTTCTAGGTCTACTGTCCCCTTAGGGGCACCTAAATTGTAAGAAGATGAAGGATTTGAAGAACAGATTCTTATGAGCATTTGTTTTTACAAACTCCCTGGTTGGAAACTTCTTGATTGAAACTGAGTCAACTCATAATAATTGTGCTTGATAGAGAGTAAACTCAAAGATAAATGGGGCAGAAGTCAATTGGTCTCTCATTTTGCTGCTTCATTGTTTTGTCAAATATAATTATTGGGCAATTATTTGATGTCTCTCATGAAAGAAAAGATCCAGAGATGCATCCTGGTGTTTGTTTAAGTTGGAAAAAACAGTGGACAAACCTAAGCTATCACATTTTTAGCACTGGAAAAGAAGTTGGACAATTATACTTGTATAATAATGAATTTAATCTGTTTTCGTACTCTAAAGCACAAGCTCCAGGACACAATTCAAACAAAAATACTGCAATTTACAAGAGATATTGTTTTCTCTCCCTCAAATGTACCATTGGTTTGATTTGTGCATATGTGTTTATGTGTGTACATTTTTTGGTAAGTAGAGTAGTTGCAGTTAAAAAAATAATAAAGATGATACCTCAAGTGTAAGTAGTCCATATTCAAAGAACTCAGTTCCAGTCAAGAAAGTCTTCTGATGCATCTGTTGAGTTATAAATATTGCACTGAATGCCTCAAGGGATACAACAGAAGAAAGAGGGATTTTTTTTTTATTTTTAAGAAGTCAGTCTATAAGCAAACATAATATTACATAAGCTTGAATAAACTATAAAGAACTCTTTTTGAGTATTTCTACTGGATCTGTATCTCAAAGTGATCGTGAAAAAGGGAAAAGGACTCACATGTGCAAAAATGTTTGTAACAACCCTTTTTGTAGTGGCAAAGAATTGGAAACTGAGTAGATGCCCATCAGTTGGAGAATGGTTGAATAAACTATGGTATGTGAATGTTATGGAATATTATTGTTTGGTAAGAAACGACCAGCAGGATGATTTTAGAGAGGACTGGAGAGACTTACATGAACTGATGCTAAGTGAATTGAGCAGAACCAGAAGATCATTGTACGCAGCAACAAAATTGTGTGATGATCAATTCTGATGGATGTGACTCTTCAACAATGAGGTTATTCAGACCAATTCCAAAAGACTTGTGATAGAGAAAGTCATCTGCCTACAGAAAGAGAACTGTTGGGACTGAATACAGATCACAACATAGTTTTTTTCACCTTTTTGTTGGTGTTTGCTTCCTTTTGGGTTTTTTTCTCAATTGTTCCCTTTTTTGTCTGATTTTTCTTGCATAGCATGATAAATGTGGAAATATGTATAGAAGAATTAATTGTCCATGTTTAACATATATTGGATTATTTGCTCTCTAGGGGAAGGGATGGGGTAAAGGAGGGAGAAAAAAAATTGGAATACAAAGCTTTACAGGGATGAATGTTGAAAATTATATTTGCATGTATTTTTTATTAAAGCTTTTTATTTGTATAACGTATGTATGGGTAGTTCCCCAACATTGATCTTTACAAAGCTGTCCATTACAAATTTTACCCCCAGTCCCTTCCCCTCCCCTAGATGGCAGGAAGTCCACTACATGTTAATAATGTTGAAATGCTTGAGAAGTTATGCAAGAAAAATCCTATCTACAAGAAAAAAAAAGAATCAGAGAAAGGCAACACAATGCAAGCAAATATCAATAGAGGTCATTAAAATGTTACATTTTGGTCCATATTTCATTTCCCTCTCTCTGGGTGTATATGGTTTTCTTCAGTGAACAATTGGAACTGGTTTGAGACAATTCTTTGTTGCAGAGAGCCATGTCCATCAGAATTGATCATCATGTAATATTGTTGTTGCTGTGTATGATGATCTCCTGGTTCTGCTCGTTTCACTCAGCATCAGTTCATACAAGTACCTCCAGGCCTCTCTGAAATCATCCTGCTGGTCGTTTCTTACAGAGCAATAATATTCCATAACATTCATATACCATAATTTATTCAGCCACTCTCCAATTGATGGGCATCCCTTCAGTTTCCAGTTTCTAGCCACTACAAAAAGGGCTGCCACAAACATTCTTGCACAGGTGGGTCCCTTTCCCTCCTCTAAGATCTTTTTGGGATATAGGCCCAGTAGAAACACTGCTGGGTCAAAGGATATGCACAGTTTGACAACTTTTTGAGCATAGCTCCAAATTGCTCTCCAGAATGGTTGGATCCGTTCACAGTTCCACCAACAATGTATTAGTGTCCCAGTTTTCCCAAATCCCCTCCAACATTCATCGTTATCTTTTCCTGTCATTTTAGCCAATCTGACAGGTGTGTAGTGGTACCTCAGAGTTGTCTTAATTTGCATTTCTCTGATCAATAGTGATTTGGAGAAACTTTTCATATGACTAGAGATGGTTTTAATTTCATCATCTGAAAATTGTCTGTTCATATCCCTTGACCACTTATCTATTGAAGAGTGGCTTGAATTCTTATATATATGAGACAATTCTCTATATATTTTAGAAATGAGGCCTTTATCAGAACCATTAAATGTAAAGATGATTTCCCAATTTGATGCTTCCCTCCTAATCTTGTCTGCATT